>CM067356.1:73084643-73147143 GCA_034190875.2 Urechis unicinctus
AAATGCCCGGTTACTTTAACACAACGCACGATATATCCTTCGAAAGCAATAGCATATATTTGAGGGACAATTACACGGGGCTAGCCCTGGATGCATGTCAGAGTTCTCTTCAGTTATGTTAAGCAGACTAAATATTATATGCTTCCTTTTTGTATCTCAAAAAAAAAATCAGAAAATCCTACCCGATAATCGATTGCTGCCCGTTGTCTTTGAAAAACATTCCAGCAAAACCAATCTCAGTTATTAACTATTTCCTAAGTTTTTCGAATATATTGAAATAAAATCGGAAGCATTTGCCGTTAAAACCTAGTGTTTTACAATGATTGCTCCCGCCGTGTAAGATTACCTTATTCGGCTGCACATATCACATCTGACAACCAAGAAGGGATTTTAACTCCGCCTGTTCGCTCGTCGACGATCGTCTTGCCGCTACTTTACTTGTCAGCTTCATTAACGTCGATTAATGATATAGCATCCTCTGTGTTTAAGCAGACTTACAAGAAGCTTCCATCACGTTGCGGCTTTCTGTATAAATGGCGGTTAATTTGCTTCAATCGCTTTGAAATTAATCTCATCAGCGATGATACCCGAATACATCCAATACGTAGGTTCCGAGGCTACTTAGGTATTTATATACTTTGCCTCGCATACCCTTGCATATTTTACAGCTGAACGAACATGACCTCCGTGTAAGGATGGAGTGAACGATAAGTGTTGGTTATCGCATGGTCACGTGGGTGATATGGGGAAAGAACACGAGACGCGTAGCATCCGAGTGTCATTCCCCATATCATCCGCGTGATCATGCGTTAACATACTTATCGCGATGGCATCTACACGCGATAATCAAGAACGACGCTGTCTCCTAATAATGATAATTAGCGTGAACCTATGTTATGTAAGGTATCTGCTGGGACCTGTAAATATGAGAGGTAGTCTTTCAATCCCCCATTCGGCCTCAGCTGCCTGTGTTTTAGTGATGATTAGATACATACTTTTCTTCTATACTTGTTTGTTTATTTGATTAGAATATGCATCGATAGTTTGTTGCGTGAGACTTGCAGAACCTTCCCAACTCCGGCAATCAGAGCTCCACCGACTTCGCCGTTGTTTGATGTTAGCAACACTGTAGCGCAGTAGACACGGCTCGGCAGGTGTTACAATTCGCGCCTCGGCATGAGTCCGGAAGGATGGGATAATACCGTGACTTCCCGATGAGCGTTACGCAACCAGATTAGCGGCTGGCAAGCAAATGTCTCTTGAGAAAACCTTCGTTTTAAGACTTGTAAATTGTGCGTGATATTAGGAACCTCCGTAGTGTTGCCATGCTAGAGCAGCGGTGCTCTGTGAGGGACCATCGTGAGTGAAGTTGTTTATCGGTGATATATCGACACGGTTGCAGTTATCGCATGGCAAACTGTGCCTTTGAGGTGAAAAAAGACCGAGCTTTTTCTCGAGCTCTGATTGGCTGAGAGAAGGGTGCCATGCGATAAAGCGACTGAACACTTTTGCGGTGTGCTGAAGAAAATGATGGATCGTAATTTTCAATTTGTGACGAGCTCAAGCTGCTGTACGTATTTTGGCGATTATCGTTTCGAGCAATAACAACAGCTCCGCTGGACCCTATTAACGCTTATTGCTTACAACATTGGCTGAACATTGGGGGCACATACTATACATAGCTAAATTGTTTTCTGCTACAATACCGTTTTATTTCTATTGTATGTACGTAATAGGAGATACGAGCCATATAAGGGAAACCTATCTGGCGACAGCGATTTTACAAATTGTTTATTTGAGCATTGTTCAACTAGATGATATCTTTGATTTTGCAGGGGAACTGGGAATTTGGCAAAGGTGCTTGCGACGCGTTGTTAACTAGTTGTTAAACGTGTCTCTACCCTTTTGTGAGACAGTTTTTGTGTATCGGCTACTTAAATTGTTGAGCTAATGTAAATTTGCAGGTTTTTTCGGAAGTAATTTCGAACCAACGCAATTGGTTATCCAAGGCTGAATAATGCTTGTCGCATGCAACAAACAACTCAAGCGCCATTTGATCGCGCAACGACGACTTCGGATGTTTGTAGTATGTGAAGAAAACGCATTAAATATTAAATGTAAGGCCGAGGTGAATACTCGCAGTTGATCATACCTGGCGAGGCTTGTTTTTTACACTTCAACATAGAAAAGATGGGCGAACTAACCAACCCACACTCATGTATCTTTTGATATATAATCTGTTCTCGCGACCTAGCTTCCGTTTGCAGGGAATCAATGTTAGTATGCTTTGTGTTGATGAAGGTTGGGGCATTGCGCTTCGTTGCTCAACATAAAGTCTTTAGGAGATCTTGTATTCGCTCAAACAGGCGTCTACCAAGTCACGTAATGATGGTTAGCGCGATTGCTAAAAGGCGGGGTCTCTCTATGAAAACCTCTTCAGTGTGTTCGAAAAGTATTGGCGACACTCATCTACGCCTTACCTAACTTTTAGTGGGGATGTGTTCCAATGGAAATGTATATTCATCTCTACAGCAAAACAAATGTACGACGGGTTTTTGGGCCTCATACTTGTACGACGGGGTATGTTTTTCAGGTTCAATGTGTACTACAGGTTATACAATCGCATAATACCTTGTACAACGGGGTATGCTTTCGGCCATTTTGACCTTGTACGACGGGTACGGATTTTTGATGTCCCATACGGCACATCCCTATCCAGAATAAGGCCAAGTGCCCCCCCCCCCCCCCCCCCCCCGATCGCAGTTATGCACACTTACATGACCTCATTCATCTCAATCACTTTCTTACCACTAACCACGTTTTCGCACTTACAGTTCTACAACAGGGATCTAGTAAGCCATATGATTACGAAAACGACAACGTACCTGTCCTGCTGCTATATGTATTAACAAGTAGACCGGTTGGGTGAATATTAATTGGGACATTTCTAAGTGCTGTCCCGGGATCATTGGTTCGTTCATTAACATAAGCACCCTAAGAGAACACAAAGCAGCAGATATTGAGTAACAACATATTATGTGTGTCGCAATGTCATCTCTGATTAAATGAAAAATAACTTATATCCGAATCAAAACAATGTTTGAACGCATAATTTTATGTAAAATTGTTCGACACTCTTTTTCTACGGCTCATTACAATTTCATAACTCGAAATCCATAATGACCTATATTCGCATTATTTCATTAGCTTTTGAGTACATGACCGTCATTTTATAGATTAGAGTCGATATCTGACAACGAACCTATGCCAACACAAATTTCCCGGATACGATGCGTATCCTCCAAATGCAATAACGTATATTTGTGGTTAAGTTACACGGGGCTAGCTCCTGATACATGTCCGAGTTCTCCACACTTATGTTAAGTAACCTAAATATTATACGCTTGCTATGTAAAAAAATCCTCAGGTAATCCGACCCGATTATCTCTCAGCAGCATTCTAAACCGCCACCAAAACCAATTTTGGATTTCTGTATGCAACGACCAAAATGCTCGTGTAAAGGACTGTAAAGATGTAATGAGTAGTGAGAGGTCACCGTAGGCGTATTTGCCATCTGAGTGGCGTTAATGATATCCAAAAAGACTCGTTTTATGGCAGGTGGTGCATAAACAAGTGCTTCCGACAAAGGTCATACAAACGGGGCGTGGTCAATGCGATATTGACCCTGCTCGTTGCTGCCCTTGGTCCTTGTTGACTCCTGCTTTCACCATGTATGCTACAGCGGAAATCCCCCAAAGCCTACATTACTGCATCATTTCAAAAGCTGGGCATCACTGATATTCTGATCGATCATGACAGCTTAATCCATGGATTCAGCCGATGAATAAACGCTGTGATTGCTCCTGCATTCAAAAGTAAGAACCAACACACTTTAGCCAGAGTTTTTCCTTATAAAGCAACTTTGCTAAACGCATTATTTCACTCGTAATTACCAAGGCGCTTTATATTTACCTCTAATCTGCGTAAAATTATGAGGATGACATGTAACTGAATATTGATTGGAACCACTATTGGCCTAAGTATTGGATAGTGAATTGAATTTGGGTGCGCTGCAAAGAAGATTGTTTGCTACAGCTCAATGGGCTGTCTAAAACCGCAGCGTACACTGCGCAATAGGGCATTTCCATTGGCAAGGCAATTGCAGTCCGGTTACGACTGGAGCGCATAAATCGCATTACGGCATCGTCACGAAAGTAAATGGACAATGGATTGGGCTTATCTTGAATTCTTGCCACTTTCAACAATGAGGTGGCACCGCGATTGAGATGTATGAGAATAACTGTTATTCAGCATTCGTTAATTGTCATCGATTATTTTCTACAGATCCATTACTGACAGCGAGCAGCAAAGCCATTATATATTTGGATAATGTAAACATATGAGATGCTTTTTGAAATTCAATTAACTGAACGCGCTTACTCAAAGAATGCCCTCTGCATTTGGACAAAATTGTCCATCTGGAAACGCTATGAAATTGGACTCGGTTTGTAAATGATGATACACATACAACTTTTGTCTGATTTACATTATGGTGCTGATACTACCACAGGCATACATGCACACATCAATACGCTCATACAAATACGTATGCATACATGCATATTTCGATCAATCATTTTAGTAGTCGCTAAACTGGTGCTGAAATCGGAATATATCAGACATTACAGCCGGAATTACTACGCTTGCTTCCTCGATTTGCTGCTGCGACGTATTGCTGCATCATGATGCTTGTCACATGGCATCCTTTAAATGTGGAGGTCCTCGTCGTAACACCTTCATTTGACGGATATTGATATGGTATTCAGCCATTGTGATCAGTCAAGATTGTGTCCGCCACATCCATAGCAGCAATATAGTGCGCTTCGAATTTTTGGCCTAAGTTTCAACTTCCGGGCGGGAACAGAAAGCCCGCTATCATGTAGCATGGACTACTAAACGCATTGATACCGATAACGAACACAGTATTATACCAGATGGAACGAAAAAACTAGGGACATAGCAAGAGGAGATAGAGATCAGAGGGAGACAAAGAGAAGAGAAAGATAGAGGGATCAGGGAGAGAGAGAGAGAGAGGGAGATATTTGGCAGATAGGGGGAGAAAGATAAAGAGAGGGAGCGAGGGATAGAGGGATAGAAAAGAGAGATCTCTATAGATATAGATAGAGATAGATAGATACAGATAGGGAGATAGAGAGAGATCTGGAGAGAGAAAGAGAGAGATAGAGAGGAGAGAGAGGAGAGAGGTAGAGAGAGAATATATAGGAGGAGATTTTGAGATATATATAGAGAAAGAGAGGGAGAGAGAGAGAGATAGAGAGAGATATAGAGAGAGAGACTCTAGAGATATCTCTATAGATATATATAGATAGAGAGATACATAATAGAGAGATATATAGAGATATACAGAGAGGGGGAGAGAGATATAGAGGAGGGGAGAGAGAGAGAGAGAGAGAGAGAGAGATCTATAGAGAGAGGAGAGAGAGAGATAGAGAGAGATATATCTAGAGAGATAGATATATCTCTCTATCTCTCTCTCTCTATATCTCTCTCTCTCTCTCTCTCTCTCTCGCTCTCTCTCTCTATATATCTCTCTCTCTCTTCTATATCTATATATATATATATATATATCTCTATATCTCTATATATATATATATATATATATATATATATATATATATATATATATGTATATTTTCTGATATGCCCGACAATTACCCAAGGGTCGGGGGCCAATTGGTGTCTCCCAATGTTCAACGCTTCCTGCCGATTCCGTTTTGCTTTATTCTTTTTGTGAATTATTATCATTATGCGAAGTATATATTTACGAAATACTCAGTAAAGCCTGGAAGTGTTATTCTTCAAAATTGACCATCATGCAACGGTCTGAATTATCTTTATAGGTAGCGACCAAGAGTTTCAGCATATATATTCTGCAACTTATTCGCTCTTTCAGGCTTTCACAAGTTTCCGCGCTTCTCGGTGGATGGGTTGCAACGCTTTGTAATCAAGGTCAGATGAACGGAATTTTATAGTATGCTTCCATACAAAATATAGTCGATAATGACAAACTGAAAAATGTCAGCACAGTTGTAGCGCCAAATGACATTTGTTTATTTATTATTAACAGCATTCCAATCATTATGATGAGATAAGCTACCTCACCATTTGTCTTCGACCCCTTGACCGTTGCAAAGCACCCTCTCTGCGATCTGCCTCCTTTCCGCGCGGCTCTGAAATATCTAGGCGATTCGGGTAACGTTTATGGAGACGTGGGAGCGGAGGGATGCAGAACCTGCCTACCAATTCAACCGATACCATGCGTTGATTAAACGGTGAGAATGCTTTCGCCAAGTTACCTTCGTTAATCCAGTTTGTGGGTTTGCGTGTGTGTTTGTTTGTCTGTTTGTACACTTGTTTTTTTGCAGGCAATTCCGGTCGTAATTGTTGTGGAATTTATTTTAAAAGGTCGGCAACATTGTTGCCAAGAGCCCCGACTCTTTTTTTTACCTTGACCATATACAAGGTCAAGGTCATCGAAAGATTGAAAATCTTAAATCCCCAATAACTCCGGGGATTAAAGCGCGATCTATAAAAATCATGTGATGATTGTATCGTAATTTTGATTTAGCTCGTCGCCAAGTTCATCATTATGCTGTTAACTTGGCGAATGCTTTTGTTAAAATATCTTCATTAGTCCCGTTTGTGTGTTTGTTTGTTTGTAAAACTTCTTTGGCAGGCGATTCCGGTCGCAATTGTTGTTGAAAGTTCGATTTGTTTTTAAAAGGTTGACAACAATGTTGCCAAGAACCCAGACTCTTGTTTGTGACCTTGACCTCAAACTAAGGTCGAACATGTGAAAATCTAAAATCCCCAATATGTCCGGCGATTAATGTTCGATCAATACAAAAATTTACGCCACTTTATAGCTCAATTCAATAGCCAACTTTTTTTGTAAATATTACCCTTTGTAAACTAGCAAGAGTTTTCCCAAGTGCCTATGGTCGAAACATCGTGGTATCTGTCCAAATTTTAAGAACATGCTCAAACATGCTCAAACATCTTCAAACATACCCGCTTTAGCTATGCCTTTACCGCACGCATCCGTGCCCGTGGGGCATGTCGTCTCCTGGTCCGTGGTGTCAGTGAAAGGGTCACCGCACTTAAGGCTCGAAGCAGCATCTTTAAAAAATGTCCAATATGGATACAATGTTGTTAAAATGTGTTTTTTTCCACCAAGTATAACAGTATATGATCTTGCAAGAAAGAGAACCTTAAAAAGCCGATAATGAATAACAATTTTAGGCACTGACGGTTGGGGAGGAGTAGCGTTTCATGACTCGGGTGGGGGATGTGGGGGGGGGGGGCTGTGCTCTAAATCTGTGACTGAAGCAATATGTTGTCCCATTTTATATTTCACGTATACATGAACGAATGTTTATAAATTCAAAATATAAAAAAGAGATAATTAACTCCATTTAGACAGCAAATTAACGTCATAAGCTAGTGCAGCCATTTGCACGAATCCTGCAGTTATTATAAATAATATTTGTAATAATGTGCAACCGTACCATACAAGAATGTATTTTTCAAATCCTATTTCTAGGAGCTTGCCCGTCGCTAAAAAGAGAAGTACAGCCACCAACCAATGTCTTGGATTCATTTTGACGCTGGGAACAATGTGCCGCGTTCAACAGGCAAACGCTCACTTTATATTAAAAGTCTCAAGGACTCAACTGGAAATGACTAGACCAGACCAATCCTATGTTATCGTAAGGATGGTGCACTATCATAAACAATCAATAAAGTCTTAAGGTTTGACTTTAAAGCATGACGTCATTGAAACAACTGCCTAACGTCAGCTTCAACTTCTACTCAAGAACATGCTGAATAACTGTACTCAAAGGACTAGATGCACTCTTCACATATTGACACCTTGTATGTATCAGGCCCGTAACCAGGATTTTTTGCGGGGGGTATCTGAGTTAAGCTGAGCAGAACTCTTAATAAAACATCCCTTTACCAGGAAATGTACTGACAATGGTTTTGCAGATTATTTATAAAGTAAGAGAAGGAAATAATTTCCACTGATTTATTAATAAATTTGATATAATTTTCCCCAGCTTGTCTGATATATACACATGATTTAGTTAGTACTGTTCAGGTGTGTCGGTCTGCTCATTCTCTCTATGCCTCTGACATCTAGCGTCTCTTGGTTTGGAAGGATCGACTCCAACATATTTGGCCGTTCTTGCTGCCTGTTGGAAGATCTTGGGGAATGCCCTCTCAATGTGTCTTGTACAGGTCTGTTATATCACCAGACTGCAAAGCATAAACTCTCTCCATTTATATAAATCTGCTAATTATGTAATTGTTGTATACATTATTTTCTATTGGAGTGAATTGTTCGTATGTAACATAAAAAAAACTCCGATGACTGCATAAACACCTATGGGATATCACATCCCCAGTTAATAAACTTATCATTCACAGATTAAGTTAAAAGACAAATTAAATAAATGACTTTGAAAATATCAGCTAGATATCTTCATTCAATATCACTAATGTTTTATCAAAGGGAAATCTTGTATGCCTCTAGTTTTACTTAAACACACAGTAATGTGCACTCCTGCTTTCATCTTTGTTACTACTCACCATCTAATGGGCTTAGCAAAATGTCGATGGTTCTGCTCTGTAGCTTGACCTTCTAGGTGGAACAGTAGTTAGAACACGGTCAAAAAACATGACAACAAAATCAAAGTTTGTGATAACAGAGGGAAGACTGGATGCTTCCTGTTTGGATTTGTGATCCCAGTCACATGTGAACGCATCACCTGTGCATTGGTCCTAATATAGTTTGACTCTACCTCAAAGGCCGTAACAATGTAAGTGTACGATTGGTAGAAATGAGTGTATGCTTCATGCCTCTCTGCCCATCATGTGCGACATAGATCCAGTAATGTGAGATCACCAGGTTTAGGCAGTGTCCACTGCAGTGTACATATATTGCCTTTGGGGCTACTTCCTTCATCCTAGCCTGAACACCAGCACGACCACTGCTCATTGAGGCAGCACCATCAAAGCCTTGGCCCCTCATATTTTCAATGGGAATTCCAAGTTCCACTAATGCTAACTTGATTTCCTCTGCTAGGTGATATCCTGTGATTCTCGGCAGTCGTGTAAATTGGAAGAACTCCTTTCTATTATTGGCTTATTTGTCTATGAATCCAACACGGAGGGCAAGCTGCTCTACATTTTGAAACAGCATACAGTTCAGTAAAGTCTTTGTGAAACATGTGTTGATGTATATCCACCTCAATAACGCCCCCCCCCCTCCTATATTGTCTGCTCTATCTACCCCAATAACGGCCCCCTATATTGTCTCCTCTATCCACTTTAATAACAGCCCCTATAATGTATGCCCCATCTACACCAATAACAGCCCCCTATATTGTCTGCTCTATCCACCCCAATAACGTCCCCCTATATCGCCTGCTATATCCACCCCAATAACGGCCCCCTGTATTGTCTGCTCTATCCAAGCCCAATAATGACTCATATATTGTCTGCTCTATACACCTCAATAACGGCCCTCTATATTGTCTGCTTCAGGCTCAGAAAGCCAGTGGGGTAGCGTTACCCAAACAACTACAGCCCCGCAGCTGTCAACACAATGAAATATGCAGAGCAACTTCTCGGGTCCAAAAACAAGACCAGTGAAGAGAGAGGGCGTCAATGTGAAGTGAATGAGTATTGACGCAGAGGTAGGGTCAGTGTGAAAAGAATGTTTGTTGACATAGATGTAGTGTCAGTGTGAAGTGAATGTTTATTGACGTAGAGGTGGTGTCAGTGTGAAGCGAATGTGTATTGACGTAGAGGTAGTGTCAGTGTGAAAAAAATGTGCGTTGATGTAGAGGTGGTGTCTGTGTGAAGTGAATGTTTTGCTGACATAGAGGTGTGATGTCAGTGTGAAATAAATGTGTGTTGATGTAGAGGTGGTGTCAGTGTGAAGTGAATGTTTGTTGATGTAGAGGTGGTGTCACTTTGGCTTGTGATGCCAGTGAAGGTTGTGATGTGTGGCTAGGTCGCGCCACCAGCAGTGGACAGTGGTCAGCTTGCTCATCCATCCAGAGTGACCAGTCTCATCGGAAGTGGCTGAGGAACAGCTACGGAAGCAGGGCGAGCTCCTCTCCTAGCTAGACCGAGAATATGCTTTTGCCCGCATGGCGTTGGGCCGGGCTTTGCTTCCCAGGGCCTCCCTGACACCAAGTGATGCTATCTTATGCTTCATTGATAAACTGTTGATTGTGGAAGACGCGACACCTGCTTCAGGACGTCACGCTCCACCAATTCTGCCCGTCTGCCCGGTGGCCGTCGTTGGCCCTCTGTGGTGAAGGCAGCCCAGTTGGATAGGGGGCAGCGTTTCCTCAGACACCACTCGTGTTCCCCTCTAGATCACTTAGTGCTAATGGTGATGGCTCGCCCTGTACATAGACCAGAATTTTGTAAACTGTTGTGAATAAAGTTACGATGTTTAATTCAAGCCTCAATAAGATCACGAGGGAATACACAAATGTCTCTGTATGAGGCCTTTATTAGGATGACTTGGTTTCAAGTGGGTTCCGGTGAGCCTGTGTTAAGATGACTGCGTTATGTTGTATATGGAGGTATGGCAGCAGAATCTCCTACACCAATTGGAATCCTATCACCCGACGCCTGGGACTAGTATATTTCGACATAGCGCTCCATTCAATCTGAAACGTGCGTTGGGCACAGTCTTTATTAGAGAGGGTTAGAAAACCCGCCTTTAATCATAACGCGGCTGCAAGGAAAATCTCTATGAAGTCATTAATTTGCTTAGAGCTGGTGTCATTGTTACCGGAGCGTTCTGGTTGCGTCCCGTCCGTTTGAATCGCATGCGTTTGGCGTGTTCCATTGGGGCAGCAGATATCAGAATTATGAGTCTTAATGATGATGTCCTCTACGCGTCTCAAACAGCAACTATAGCTGAACGAGCAAGAACTCATTTTTACATGCAAGTCGCTTCTTCAAAAAAGAGGAAGAACTAAAGAGGGCGACACCGTCGGTGGGTGCATCCTATAGTCAAAAGAAGAAACCTCCCCGGTGCATATCATAATGTAGCATAATAGTTCGATCTTGACGGTTCCGGAGTACATTACATTTCATAGAGAGGATTGGAGGCTACTTAGTGGACCCCGAGTACATTACATGTCGTAGAGAGGATGGGAGGCCACTCAGTGGACCCCGAGTACATTACATGTCATAGAGAGGATGGGAGGCAACTCAGTGAACTCCTAGATCATTGTATGTCTTGTGAACGTTACCGAGAGGGCCCGTAGCCATTTGTTTTGTCTTTGAAACTATATTTATATCTATTTCGCATTTTGATCGTATGAAAAAAATAATAACTTTAAGCACGCAGTAATATGGCAGTTTAGATGCACAGCTGGTAATCAGCGTCTTCTCCAGGGACACCAACACATGTTTCACAGAAACTTTACCGAACTGTATGCAGCGTCCAATTAGAATCACTTTCGTTGTCATTGCTTGTAGTGTGCCTAGCCTAGCTCCGGTTATAACGGTAACATGAATTCTACTGACGTCTTGTAGGGCTATGCCTAGCCATCAATCTATGAGAGGACGCTCGGCTTTTTTCAGTTTGTGTTTTCAAAGCAAATGTTCCGTTTTTCGTACGGTAGGTGACAAATTGTTGGTTACCACGACAACAATCAACAGCATTGTTTTCGACGTCAGGGACATTTCGGTCAAAGAGTCCTTACGTTTCTGTAGTGTTGTGCCGTGTGAGTGAAACTACCCCATCGTGATGGTCAGTCTGTTGATTACAATACACATCGTCACCACTTTCATCAAGTCGAAGATCATATTCACAACTGCTAATAACTGCTTTATTTAGATTCACAATTCAAGCTGCAGATGCTCTTCGTTGTTCTAGCACACTCGCTTTGACAAATTTTCCTATTGATTTAAACTTGATCAGTGTGGCGAAACAATTTGGAGCTTGCGTATCACAGGCCAGAGACCAATGTTGAGTGCCAAATTCATAACAAACCTACCCTTCATCATAACGTACCCTCTCAGTCATCAGTTGATGGAGTAACCCCCTACAGCTTATATTAATTATAAACCCCAGTTTCCCAGATACACGAGTGACCTACATGTCACCTGCCACTTCTCCCCTCTCCTCATAAATACCCCATATTCCAGAGCCACATTACCTTCCTGACCAGGCAACGCCCGATAGCCCCAACCCTCACAGACCTGGCTACGGCATGTCCCTTGAGAATTGGGATGGCGTGCCTAAGTCGTTGAGGGAAGCAACTTATATTTCAAAATCAGTTCTCTCTTGGCCTCCGAGCTCAACGCATCTTTCTCTTAAGTTTAGGCTAAGTTACATCTGAAATTTCGAAATTGAAGTCAGCAAAATAAAGTTCAAGTTGTTATAAACCCTTCACCTGGATTTCGAGTCTTCATTATTACAAGTGCGTATCGTGTGCAACTCAGCACCACAGATCACGTTACCTGGTTACGACACCAAGTGGAAGTAGATTTATTTTCTTAACCTTAGGTCATTTATATCTGAACAGCTTGGATTGTGCGTCGTACATGTGGTGTTTTTTTTTATCTAGACTCACTTATGCTACCACCCCGACGTTTGATATACAAGGTTATAAAACCTCATGTTCTTGGTTAGCATTTGAAGCTGACGTTAGACAGTCAACTCAATGACCTTATGCGTCAAATTCAAGCATAAAGACGTTTTGCTTTAAAGTCAAACCTTAAGACTTTATTGATTGTTTATGATAGTGCACCATCCTTACGATAACATAGGATTGGTCTGGTCTAGTCATTTCCAGTTGAGTCCTTGAGACTTTTAATATAAAGTGAGCGTTTGCCTGTTGAACGCGACACTTTGTTCCCAGCGTCAAAATGAATCCAAGACATTGGTTGGCGGCTGTACTTCTCTTCTTAGCGACGGGTAAGCTCCTAGAAATAGGATTTGAATAATAAATTCTTGTATAGTACGGTTGCGCATCAATAAAAAAATTATATTAACTGCAGGATTCGTGCAAATGGCTGCACTAGTTTATGACGTTAATTTGCTGTCTAAATGGAGTTAATTATCTATTTTTTATATTTTGAATTTATCAACATTCATTCATGTATACGTGAAATATAAAATGGGACAACATATTGCTTCAGTCACAGATTTTGAGCACAGCATTGTATCCATATTGCACATTTTTTAAAGATGCTGCTTCGGGCCTCAAATGCTACCAGTGCTCTGTGGCGTCGTGCGGTGACCCTTTTACTGGCACCATGGACCAGGAGATGAATTGCCCCACGGACAGGGATGCGTGCAGTAAAAGCATAGCTAAAGCGGGTATGTTTGAATATGTTTGAGCATGTTTGAGAAAACCATACCATGCGTGCTTGATTACGCGAAAAACTTAGCTAAACAAGCTTCGCAATTCAAATAAAATTCATTGTATGAGATGATTAGCGTCAGGTACATTCAATGCTCACAAAACAAACAAGCACACAAACGCACCTGCACACATAAACATATATGCACAGACAGGCATGTTTTGGTTTGGGTATGTGCAGTAAATTCAAGACATATGTGAGTAAGACATAGCATGCGTGCTTGATTATACAGAAAACCTTATAATGTATCACCTTTCGTAGTAGAAATATAATGAATTGCATGAGAAGATTAGTGTCAGGTACATCACAAGCAAGCACAGAAACGCACATGAACACATAAACATAAATATGCACCCATATACACATGCACACAGACATACACACACATATATACACTCACATACACACCAACATACACACATGCAAATAGGCCAATGTTCTGAGGTATGTAATGCATATTCAATCTATTCTTTTCGCCATGGTCACGTTTGTTTTCAGATGGTAATGTCGTCGTTGTTCGTGATTGCTTCCCTTCGAATGGACAAACGGGCTGCCAATCTGAAAGCGAAGACGGCGTGAGTGTGGAGATTTGCTTTTGTTCAACGGACCTCTGTAACAGTGTAACAGGAGGACCACAAGTCACAACCACCTTCATGGTGATCTGCGCCCTCATTCCAGCTTTCCTCGGCCTACATGTATTCTCCTCCGTCTAAGATCCCCTGGTTGTATTTTATCTACCAGCAAATAAGGAAATAAAGTGTTGTCACAATAAATAACGTGGACAGTGTGTTTGGTACTACGAATTGTCATTACTACCTAACTAACATAACGGACGAGTAAATCTAGTAAAAGTACAGACATTCAGCCGGTTAATATTCTTCGAGAGTAGCAGGCGATGAGGCGTTCATTCGATTATCAATCCCTATACCGCATAATGTACTATTGGGTTATTGTACTCATTGCATATGATTATAGAAGTGTTTGTCTTTTAATATCATGCATCAGTTCCTCATATGGGCCAAAATGTTTTTTCCCCATTAAAAACTTTTTTATTTGGTAGAGATAGTGTATTGTTCACATGTCAGTACCGTAATGTGATTGAGATCACATGTATTTTATGTTCTACTGCCTATACATGTTTACTATGTGCTGTGAGACCACATGTTATATAAATATCGCGATTACTTTAACTCCATGCATACACTGCATATCATATTTCGAGTGCTGAATAAATAATACATTTGAACCCGTACACTGACTTGATGGTTGAGTTATATTAGTGGCAGTCTTATCATCAATGAGCCACACCTGGTGGCGAAGTGGTTAGCTTGGTCGCCTTGTGCCGCACATGCCGTAGGTGGGAATCTAGAAGTGATAATATGAGTCGTTAATCATGACTCAAGTGTTCTCGTTTAACGGCCCAGCCGTCTCTGAAAGGGGATGTTCCCAGCATTTTTGTGAATTTGCTATCTTGAGTGACATTTGAGTACATGATCATGGCGCCCTCCTGAGTAGGATTGTGTCTGACTGACACACACGTTCTTTGTTCCACGCTGTGACATGTAAGTAGCATGTGTTGTGAGGCACGTATAAGTAACCAGGTACTGACTCTATCTGAGCTGATAACAAACGTTATTGATCAGATCAATGACATCAAGATCGCTTGAAGAAAGACATTGTTTTCTATAAAGGTTCACTGGGTAAGTGTTTAGTTGGCGTTATCTTTTCATTTTCTCCAAAGGTTCCCTGACTCATCCTCGATGAATCAGCCAACCTGATGCACTCAGTACTTATAAAAAAGGCGAAGCTATTGATACTGATAAGCTTCAATGACATCGACCACTACCGAGAAAACAACAGTTGATTGATTGAACTGGTCAGGTGTACGTGTGGTAACGGGCGGCACACGCTCAAATATCTTTACGGACGGATATAAAAAAAATGGCGATTTAACTGGGAAATCCGTGGTTGTAAGTCTTTGTCAACTCATTTGTGGTGTTTTTTTCTCAGTATATATCCGTCTGATAATGTTTAATTTAGATAAATAAGAACAAATGTAGTACTTAAGCTGGGAATTCTAGAAGCAGATCAACATTTAAAATGTTTTGAGAATCTCACTGAAATGAAATACCGTTTTTTTCGATCTATGATGTGCAAAGTTTCAAGTAATCAATGAAAGCATATCGTATCAACGGACTGTTTTTATCAAGTGATTAATTAAAAAGATTGTTCAGTGTTATCAGTTTGCTCGTGTAGTAAAATCCAAATGTTCCCACTAACGCACCCGCGGGCTCAAGCTGAAGGTATATTTTGGGATTGTAACTATTCCAGCCAGCCATACCTCGTGGAATTTCCGGTACACGAGCGAACATAAACAAGACGATCGGTCAGCCATGACAATTTTACACGCACTGTTTCCATGTGATTCTCGCTCGGTCAGTATGATTCAAACGTTTATAGATTGAATATCATTCATGTAACAATGAACGTTATTGTTGCGGAAAGAAATTTCATGTACGACAAATTACGAAATACCCGTAGTTTACAGTGGTTAGCGAGCTTCACCGGGCTGTTCCGCACGTGGGCTTTACCGTTCACACTCACACTTTCCGATCACGAACACCATTCCAAAGGCCAACAATACCCAGATACCACGTTAATGTGACTAGATGCCTGCAGTTTGGTTGGATAGATCTATCGATTACCAATGATTTTTTTTTAAATGTATTTCCTAACGTTCATTAAACCGTATCGACTATTGCCGACGGCTTTTGCTGTTATCTGTCAGATGTAAACATTGCCTAATCCGCTCCGGTATCACTATAACCCAAACAGACTTCAGACTTTATGCCCTGTAACTAACAATGTTGTATGGTGGACTATGACACTAGCCACCCCTACTAGCCTAGTGTCATAGTACACCATATAAGTTATACCTACTCTGGTGGTAGTGCGTTAGTGGGGTGGGGTTACTCTTTCAAATGTGATTTTTTTTTCAAAGGTTGAAGATTGATAATTTGCTTTCAACATTCTTGAATAATATACTTGCATCAGTAATGTGACCTTTAACCTACCTTTTAAAGCAGGGCTCGACATGCCCGCCTGCCCGCACTTGCCCCCGCCTTGCTCCGGGCAGGCGAGGGGAGCTCTTGATCTGCCCTCCGGGCAGGCACATTTTTTTTCGATTTTTTTCATGAAACCGCCAGCGAGTGTGTATTTTTGCGGATTGAACAGAAATCTTGTGAAAACTGTAATTATTTTATCAGATTTCGTCATATTTCACTTTTCTTTACGATATTGTACATACATAACAGCGACGTCTAGCGAGCGGACGACGCAAAGCACTTGAGTTTAGGCTTTAGCCATTATGAATGCAAGAAGCGTTATGATTGTTCTGACTCCTCTCAACAAATTGTATGTTAAACGGTAACAATGCAATTTTTTTTGTATAAAAGTGAGGGCAAGTACATTTTGTGGAGGGGCAGGTAAACTTTGGCAAGTACCTGCCCTCATGGCAGGTAAAAAAAAATGAGTGTCAAGCCCTGTAAAGTACTTTTATTGGACATGGAAATAGCATGATCTGCTAATATTATGTATCATTGTAATACACTAAATTCTAAAACATGAATTCTTTATTACATTCCTATAAGTTTGATTATGTGTTATATGATAGTCACAACTTTTGTTATCAATAAGTCAGGAAAATGATCCTATCTGTATCTCAATAATAGCTATCCAAAACAAACTCTGCTAGTTTTAGCTGCCAGCCAAGTTCAACAGTGGCTTGCCAAATAATTAGAACCTAGGTGGGTTTTTGAAGTCCAGAGCCTCTTTTGTCAGGGTATCTGCCACATCAATATTGGTAGTAAAATTGTTGTCAAATGTTCAATGTTCAATAGTACAATCACATCATTTGAATATGTCATGTATAAGCTATAAATGCCATGGTCATCTGTCAGTTAGTCTTAAAAGCTGTGCATCTGATCTAGTGTTGATAGGGGTATTAAGCATATCTGAAATCCCAAATCACACATGACACAGTACAGTTTTGCCTTGTCAATCTGTCTGCTTGTACAGTTGGTGTCACATTTTCTTAAAGGTCAACTTCAACGATTTTCATCATTTCTTTATTTTGTGTTTCAAAATGAAGATTAATAACTCATTAACCAACGGGTACTCATAATTCATTGCACCGCTATGCATAACTACTAAAAATCCACCGATAAGGTTCCACTCGGAAGAAAATACGAAGCCATCTTCTCGATGCCATTTTGCCTCAGTTGGCCGCTAGGGGCAGGTTGCGTGACGTCATTCCTGCTGCGAGGCCTCAGAAAGAATTTGACAGCGATCGAGCGAGCGAAGCGAAAAGCGATTGTTTGGATTTTAGTATTACACTGTTTTTAAATGAAGCCATGTCGTCTTCTGATGAAAATTACGAGGCCCCATAGCATAAAATTTGGGCAAATTATGTCCATGACTATTTATTTGAGACAATACGGACGGGAGTTGAAAAATCCAAGTCACACTTCGAAATGACACCGGGAGCTCTAACTCGCTTCGGATGAAGAATCCACAAAAGATTTTGACGAATGGTGACTTTAAGAATACCCTTCCCCAGCTTTATTGAACTACGTTAACTGGTAAAAAATAATCGTTAGTATCAATTACCCAATAGATTTACACATTCTGTAAGTTGAGGATGGTATGTTGACAGATGTAACTATTACAACAGATAGAACTTGGCTAGTGAATGTAGCTTTGCCATTGTACCGTCAGCACATTAAACATTTTTGACAGATGATTACATGCAGTATATAAAGTATTTTCCTGTTATATTCAGTCAGCACTGCATCCCAATGGACGAAGCCAGAGTGTGCATCAGAGGTTTGGAGAGAGTGATGGCTATAACAGAGGAATGGACATGCATCACCAAGCAGCCAAGATTCCTGGCAAACTGCCTGAATAAAATGTGCTGGAAGCTTCCAAATTTGAAATCTATTCAAATGGATGGACCTGTTGGAGATGAGGTCTCTACAATGAGTAAGTTAGCCATTATTGCTACCAAAAGGACGGTTTGAGGTTGAAGAATCATATTTATTACTAAGGGAACATCAATCCCGCTGTGTAAAACATTCAGTGTTCATATTGATAAACTACAATATATTTCACATAGCCAAGAATAAATAAAACCATTAACATGAAATCCAGAGGCAGAGCTTACAATTACAAAGTGAGGGAATGGTTGACAAATGACAATTGTTTTTTTAACTATGCAACTTATTTCAAAACCATAGACAACTTATTGACATATTGCTTCAGATAATTCAGGTATCTAGCCTACCGCCAGTTTACATTATGGATATGGCACAGACTGGGCAAAAGAAACAGAAAAGTGCTGGCAGGAGTGGAAGATTACTTGGTCAGGTTAAATCTACACCTGTGAGCACCTACGAGAAGATCCTTTGCAGGTTTCTCGTACTGGGAGGCAATAGGAGGTGGAAGATTCCTTTCCTCTGCAAGGACATCAGCAAGTCTGTAGCTTGGGTATTTTTGCCTGAGATCAAGCACCTCAGCAATGAACTGATGTACATAGTCTGAAGGAAATCAATGATATTCATATTTTATGATAGTCATAAAACAAGTTAGTTATAAAATATGCCCATTTGAATAGGGTTACAATGTTTGTGCATATGAAACTTATTTAGGTTCCGGTAATAAATGTCAAAATAACATGTGTTTCATTTTAGATTAATGCACCTACACACCAAAAGTAATTGGTACTTTGACCGGCTTGACAACTGGGTCTCCCTGTCTGGCTTTGGGATAAGACACTCTCCATTGTGACTGACCTCCTTCAGTGATGGCTAGAGCTCTGTTCGAGTTTTCATTGAAGTGAATTACTGCTAGGAGCAATCTGGATATATATATATATAGCAGGTTGATAACATATTGCTAAGTAAGAATTGAAACTTGAGCACATAATTATACAAAGAACATTACAGCTGCCAGTACACAAATGTGCTAAACTTCCATACAACAAATATACACAACTGAATTTCAAACTTATTTATTGGTATTACCTGGCCTCCATGGTGGCATAGGGATAGTGAACACTCTTTGGTGCGAAGAATGTGACCACTTTGTGATACGATTCTAGGCTTGATGTCTGCTCTGATGGGGAAAGCCTGCCAATGTCATTTAGGAGATGCTTGCTGGAGACTATCAACTCCAACTCTTTGTGTGGCTTTGATCCTATTTATGGTTAACACATAGATCAATACAGATTACATTTCTTTGGTAAAGTAGTACCACAAGGACATGGATTTTACCTTTATGACTCATTTAATTACACTACAACTGAAGTAAATATTTCTATGTAAACTTATATGATTAAAAACTAACACTGACCCTTCAGTATCCACTTCCTGTCCTCTAGTAGTGCATGCTCACATTCCGGGTACAGATCCCCATGCCCCGCGTGCTCATTGACGACATGCCTAGTGACAGAGAGCCACTTGGCTCTGACCAGACCTGCATCTCCATCGCTTGAGGCAGCACACCAGTAAACATGATTGGAAATGCTTCTGGCCCACTCACCCAGGATGTTGCAGTCTTTTCTTTTCCCTTTGGCCAGTATTTTCTTCTTGATCCCTTCATTTACAAATAAGTGTGTGTTTGTCTTTAATGCTATCATATAAATTTGGTATGCCAACATGTTAAATATTCTTTAAAATGTGACACAGAGTGTTTTGGGTCGGCTTAAGTCACACAAAGAAACTAACTTTTGGCAACATGCCACACATCAAACCAGTGTTGGACTGTAGGTTGCTCTTCCCTTATGTACTTTTTCACCCACAAATGTCTGTCAGTAGTGATGGATTCAATGGTCAATCCATTCTCAGACAGGGATTTCATACCAAGCTTCAGACCAGCTAACTCCATAGCATTAGAATTTTTAACTTGGTTACTCTGAAAGAAATTAACAGGCAATTGATGGTACAATAGACATTAAAGAATCCATCATATACTGGTCATAAATTGTAAGTTTTATACCTGAATAAGTTGCATGTCTAGAACCTTTGAAGTCTTTAGGTCCATCAGGGTGTAACTGCCATACTTAGCAGTGTGGCCTGGAGAACAACATCTTGCATCCCCTCCTACAGAAAGTGGTGTACCTTGGCGAGCAGTTGTCAGTGATGTCTTTTGGGTCTGCCAGAGTCGTCTTACAGCTGGAACAAGATAGCTTCTCTGAATGAGATAGAATGTTGACATAGATATGGTTGGGATATTAACATGCCTGAACATGTTCAGTGTTCTAACAGCACTACTGCCGCTAACAAAAATTCCTGAAGCCATTAACAAATTCCCTGCAGGCATAGCTCCTGTAAAAGGTTGGCTATCCCACATCTTACGGTGTCCATTCACGCAGATTTGTTCAAAACAAGCAAAACTCTCCCGTATCTGCTTGATGATGACTCTGCAGGGGCCCAAGCACAGCAAGCATGAGAGCAGCAGGGTTCTCAAGCAGCTCTCAAACACAATAAATTTTCTTTGATTCTGACTAGGGCCATCCTCCAGATCAACACCACTGTGAACAATAAGAATGAATTCACAATATAAGCATTCTGTGAGCTAAATTTTTCTTCCATCAAATAAAACCCTGTGGTTACACTATAAACAAAACAATATTTTCCTTACACTTCTTCAAACTCCATGTCATCATCAGTGTCCATCTCGGCATCATCACTGACATCAATGAAGTCATAGTCGGGGTCAGTTTCCATCTCATCATCGCTGTCCACTAGTTGAACAAATTCCTCCTGGGGCTCATATTGGGTGCCCCTGGTGACACTTTGGATCAGCAAATTGCACTGTGTCCCGATGCAGTGCTGAGATGGGCTATCTTGGGTACCTCTGGAATATTTCTTTATTCCAGGAAAGAAGGAACTCTGTGTCTGCAGGGACTTGTCAGCCATCTGTGGTATCAATACAATAAGTATGCTACAATTTCATTCATCATACCCTTACAGGATGTAAATGTTTACAAATTGACTCTGAAAAGACACATGGATACATTCAACAGAAGTTATCCCTGCCAATGCATTTCATCAAATATAATAATGCAGTTGCCTTGAGACACTCACGGAAACATTTGCCTGCACCCCAAATGACAAGTGAGAGCAAGCTTCATGTTCTGCAGACGGCAAGGCACTCGCCCCTGGTGTAGCACACAACGCGGATGCTGTTAGAAGCGAAGTTTCTTCGCCTAGGTCGGCAGTGCTTGGGTGTGAAACCTCAGTCTGTGGTTCACCACTGTCACTTGATTTATGTTTCTGCTCAGCTGCCAATACCATTTCATTTACTACCTGCATGACAAGAAACAGCTAGATTGATATACTGGCAACTTGGTGATAAATTCATTAACATCTAAATAAGTATACGTCAACATAGCAGGACTAGCCTAAAGGTTCAAGCCAACAGATCTCACCTGTTGTCGCTGCCTTTTCTCCGAGGCACTCCGTCGCTTACTTTGACTGTCATCAACTCCAACGTGGCTAAAGAGAGTTGGTATGGCCTCTTTTCGGAGCCTAGGTTTTTTTACGAAATCCTAGACTTTTGAGCAGCTCTGGGTCAGTATCATAAGCACCATTCTCGAAATGATCAGAACATAGAACCGTCGTGAGTGTAGGACTCCAGTGTTTACGTTTGACTTTCGACACCCATATGCGGCGCATTTTGCTGTCTTTTGGAAACAGAAAAAAACTCACGCCTGACTTCTCATTGTTCCGACAACCAAACGCACAACAATAAGGCATAATCCACAACAAGAAACGCACCAGACCGTGAAGAAAGACGAGTAAGTCACACGCTGTCAACCAACCGTGAAGGCTGAAGATGGCGAGGAATATTCGTGAACAACCTGAATGACGTCACTGTCCGGAAATTCACGAATTTTACCGAGCGGTATCTTGTCAGATTCGACGTGGAAAATGTACATTTAAAAATCATTTTTCTAAAAGAAAAAAAGCGCGCAGTCACCTTATTTTGGTTACGATACCCTTTTAAAACATAGAACTTTTGAAAAATGGAATAAAAAAAATCTTTGTAGTTGACCTTTAATAATGCAAGTCACTCATATATTGATTGTGACATCATTGAACAAATATTTCTTAGCTATGTTAACCAAATAGGGAATACCTGTCTCAAATTAAAAATGAACCACTCTTATATTGATGATCACTTACAAAGTAAATATCAGCGCTGCATGACCTTTTGTTCCTGAGTGATTTACTCAATGGGGAATAATTCTTGATGGCACGTTTTCTTATAATGCAAGCTTGCAACTTCACATTGACCAAATCTTGCAAACTTTAACTCATAGCTTTATGGCTCTTGACCTCTGACTTGCTAAATAAAAGCAAATTAAAATTGCTTGTTCCAGGAATAATGTAGCTAAGTTATTATTAGCTCATGGGTGTTAGGGTGAATCATTTCTTAAAAACTTAAATAATTAGGCTTAAATGCTAAAACTTTTTTTGCATACTCGGGGATGGACTATTGTTGCTAGACAAGTGGGTTTGGGAGTTATTATTCAGCCCTGGCGTGTCATTGAATACAAAGATATACTATAAAAGCTATGGTTAAATGCTGTCAAAAGCAGCAGAGTTCAATAGCCATAGGTCTTCTGTCTTTATTATTGGGCAGTGAGATTGACTAGGTGTTTGTGATGACATTTTGCTCAGCAGCACTCACAATCTGGTAGTGATTAACTGCTTTACCTCCTGTTCTGGGTTTAATATTATGGACCCAGTATCTCAATTGAATCATATTGGAGATTAATATCCTCTGTGTTGGTTAATCTGCCCAATTTAGGAAATTTATTTTTTCAAGATGGGCAACAGTATCAGCTGTCCAAACATCTCAATTATGCTCATCTATCTCTGCAAGACACCTCCTCATATCAAATGGAGCAGTGTCTTGCTTTAAGGCCACTAGGCTCTTGCTAATTGAAGAGAAATATTCTTTAGTCTTTTCATTTCATGACATTTGGTGATTTGATATAAATGAATAGTTAAAGATAAGAATAGTGAGGAGGTCATGTGGCTTCATCTACATTACTGACAGTAATGTATATGAAGCCACATGACCTATTCTACATAATGAGTTACATGTGCAATATTAAGGTCCATGTGCTTAACCACCATGAAAACAAATTTTATGTTAATGGTAAATTCACAACTTCATCAATATTGTGGTTTCACCAGTTTTGTGGCTTTACAATATTGTGGCTTCACCAATATTGTGGCTTCACCAATACTGTGGATTCAATAATATTGTGGCTTCATCAATATTGTAGTTTCACCAATATTGTGGCCTCACCAATACTGTGGCTTTACCAATACTCTGGCTTCGATAATACTGTGGCTTCACCAATATTGTGGCTTCATAAATATTGTGGCTTCATAAATATTGTGACCTCACCAGTGTTGTGGCTTCATCAATGTTATGGCTTCATCAAAATTTTTGCTTCACCAGTGTTGTTGCTTAACCAATATTGAGGTTTCACAAATACTGTTGCTACACCAATATTTTGGCTTCACCAATGTTGTGACTTAACCAGTGTTGTGGCTTTACCAATATTGAGGCTTCACAAATACTGTGGCATCACCAATGTTGTGGCTTCACTAGTGTTGTGTTTTCACCAATGTTGTGGCTTCACCAATTCTGTGGCTTCATCAATATTTTGGCTTCACCAGTGTTGTGGCTTCACCAGTGTTGTGGCTTTACCAATATTGAGGCTTCACAAATGCTATGGCTTCATAACATTTTAGCTTCAACATTGTTGTGGCCTCACCAGTGTTATGGATTCAATAATATTGTGGCTTCATCAATATTGTGACATCAATATTGTGGCTTCGCCAATACTTTGACTTCACCAATGTTGTGGCTTCATTAATACTGTGGCTTCACCAATATTGTGGCTTCATCAATATTGTGGCTTTACACATCTGTGGCTCTTCCATACTGTGGCATATCAATATCGAGACTTTCAGCAATATTGTGGCTTCACCAATACATCAATATCTTGAACAGTGTTGTGGCCTCACCAGTGTTGTGGCTTCAACATTGTTGCAATAATGATGTGGCTTCATCAATATTGTGGCTTCACCAATCATCATATACTTGGCTTCAACATGTGTTGTGGCTTCACTCACCAATATTGTGGCTTCATCAATATTGTGGCTTCAACAATTCAATGTTGCGGCTTCGGCCAGTTGTGGCTTGTGGCTTCATCAATGATTTGTGGCTTCACCAATATTGTGGCTTCACCAATGTTGTGGCTTCATCACCAATATTGTGGCTTCACCAATGTTGTGGCTTCACAAATGTTGTGACTTCACCAATAATACTTTGGCTTCACCAATATTGTGGCTTCATCAATATTGTGGCTTCACAAAATTCTGTGGCTTCTCCAATACTGTGGCTTCATCAATATTTTGGCTTCACCAATGTTGTGGCTTCACCAGTCACCAATGTTGTGGCTTCACCAAATATTGTGGCTTCACCAATTGTTGTGGCTTCAGGCTTCACCAAAATGATATTGGGCTGTGGCTTCACCAATACTGTGGCTTCACCAATATTGTGTGTGACTTCACCAATACTTTGGCTTCACCAATATTGTGGCTTCATCAATATTGTTGTGGCTTCAATACTGTAGCTTCATCAATATTTTGTTTCACCAATGTTGTGGCTTCACCAGTGTTGTGGCCTTACCAATATTGAGGCTTCACCAATACTGTGGCTTCACCAGTGTTGTGGCTTCACAATACTGTGGCTTC
Source organism: Urechis unicinctus (assembly GCA_034190875.2). Classification (NCBI taxonomy): domain Eukaryota; kingdom Metazoa; phylum Annelida; class Polychaeta; order Xenopneusta; family Urechidae; genus Urechis; species Urechis unicinctus. The sequence goes on from CM067356.1 coordinate 73,109,969, forward strand.
ACCAGTGTTGTGTCTCCATAAATATTTTGGCTTCACCAATGTTGTGGCTTCACAAGTGTTGTGGCTTTACCAATATTGTGGCTTTACCAATATTGTGGCTTCACAAATAATGTGCCATCACCAAAGTTGTGGCTCTACCAGTGTTTGATCTTAACCAATGTTGTGGCTTCAACAATATTTTAGATTCAACATTGTTGTGGCCTCACCAGTGTTGTGGATTCAATGATATTGTGGCTTCATCAATATTGTGACATCAATATTGTTCGTTTCACCAATGTTGTGGCTTCACTAATACTGTGGCTTCATCAATATTGTGGCCTTTACCTATACTGTGGCTTCTCCAATACTGTGGCTTCATCAATATTTGGCTTCACAAGTGTTAAGGCGTTACCAATGTTGTGGCTTCATCAATATTTTGACTTCATCAGTATTGTGGCTTCATCAATACTGTTCCTTTTCCAATGATGTGGCTTCATCAATATTTTGGCTTCACCAATCTTGTGGCTTCACCAGTGTTGTGGTTTAACCAGTATTATAGCTTCATCAATATTGTGACTTTACCAATTTTGTGGCTTCACCAGTGTTGTGGCTTCATCAATATTTTGGCTTGACCAATGTTGTAGCTTCATCGAAATTTTGGCTTCACCAATGTTGTTGCGTCACCAGTGTTGTGGCTTCACCAATATTTTGGCTTTACCAGTGGCTTCACCAATATTTTGGCTTCACCAATGTTGTGGCTTTAGCTGCATTGTGACTTCACCAATATTGTGGCTTCAGCTATATTAAAACTTCATCAATATTGTGGCTTCACCAATATTGTGGCTTCACCAATACTGTGGCTTCACCAATATTGTGGCTTCACCAATACTGTGGCTTCACCAATATTGTGGCTTCACCAATACTGTGGCTTCACCAATTTTGTGACTTCGTCAATGTTGTAGCTTCATCAATGTTTTGGCTTCTCATGTTTTGGCTTCATATTCCGTTTCCATTGAGATATATCAATCACTGGGGCTTAAAATGACATGTTATGTCTGAATGTAATTTTTGTTAAAACCATCAGAATGACCAAAATGACCGAAACAATGAGTATTATCTGTATTTGTTGTGTGTGAGTATGGCTTTAACAATCTGTTAATGTAGAAGTTTTTTATCAGAAGTTCTGTTTACCTAGTATGACTGTTAAGCTCCACCTGGTCCTGATTGATGGTCTTGCAGTTATGATGTATGCACCTGTGTATAGTGTCTCATTGTTGTACACTTAATCTGCAATTCATATCACCTCCTCATCGCCAGCCCAGCATGACACAGACCTGGGGTTCTTTTTATTACCAGCCAGTCGTTACACTGACCTGGGGTTCTTGTCACCAGCCCAGTATGTCACCGACCTGGGGTTCTCCTAACATGGCATCATTGTTGTTTGGAGGGGTAGTATTTCTTGAGGCCAGTTAACATGTAAAATGGCCACTCGTCACCAGGACAGGTCAGGACGGGTGGCCATTTTAGTTAACTTCCAGCCCTGTTACTGATGACTGAACTAAGCTCTCTGGGCTGTAGACTTATTCTGAACATCTGGCTTTGTCACATAATCGACTCCAGATGAACATCAGATATGTATGTCCTCATATTCACTATATACTGATTTTCAGATGTGTACAATTGTAAATGTGACCTCGGGTTAAGGGTGAAGAGAGCTGGCTTATGTGGATGAGACAACATTTTATTAAGTGACAGAAGGAAGTGCACCATAGCCAACCCAGGGGAGCAGTCAAGCATTGAATTCTAGTATATTTATCAATGCTAAGCTCCATAGCAACCTTCCTGGTGGTTACTAGTCAATGCCTGTTATCTGGATACCCAGAAAGAGAATGTTAAAGTTGCCATCAGTGGTCAATGAATGAAGGTAACATTAATTATTGATGGGCGGGCGGTTTGTTATTTGTTATATAATTGCAGTGCATATTGATAATATCAGGCTTACAATGTGTTTTACCAATATTCTATTAGTTTATATTCAAATGTAGATTCAGTTTCTGCCACACGAGAGGGATTAGTTTTTACTTCCTTTACTTAATTACAAGAGATTGATTGATGTGACATGTTGTATGGATATTCAACCTTATCAGGTAGGTAAGAATTAATGTTGTGTAATGTTTTACCTAGACTTCCTTTAGTTCTTATAAGACTGATTGGCAGTTTGACAAGTTAACTTTGTGTGTAACAGAATGTGCAACAATAGCTGGGGCACAGCAGGAGAATCATCTTTAGCCGAATCATATGGACAAGCTGTTGTATGGATTCACTAATTGTGTCCTAATGGAAACCCACCAAGACTGGCCCTATTGAAAGTTTATTACTGATAGTGCAACATAAGACGCTGTTGTCAAAGTTCCTGCTGATCATGTTCAAATTTATCTGTAGATATGCTTTGCTTGATAATGATATCCTGATAATTGATTTCCTTATATTGTTAACCCTTATGAGGTCAATACATTCAGTCCATTAAGTCAATTTATTCAGCTGAATCAACTCTGAATGCCTTAATTGTGGATACATTTTTTGTAGAATTTAAGTGACCCTAGATAGGCAAGTGAACAGCAATCAAAGTTTAATCATCAACAAATTAAATTCATCCTCTGCCTACTCCTGATCTTAAGAAATCCTTCAGCACATTGCCTGCAGATGCTGCTGTTTTATTTTCATTTTGTAACTACATGTTATTATGTGGCAGCACATTGCCTGCAGATGCTGCTGTTTTTTTTTCATTTTGTAACTACATGTTATTATGTGGCAAACTGAATAAAGGTGATATATTTAAAGCTTAAAGATTGTTTAATCCATGTTTTAATCATGGTGTCCTGAGGTGATTTATATCGTTCACACTAAAAGATGGGATTCGGTTTAATTCTCAAAATAAATATAATGTAAGGCAAGACAATAATGCTCTTTCATGAACAGATAAAACATGTAATAAAGAATGCACAATTAATCAATTGGAGGTCAGTTTGACACTTGAAGCAAATTGTGAATAGATGTATGAACATATGCAATTGGACACATATGACAAGCACATACTTTGTGTCCTGTTGCCTAAACTTCTCGGCTGGTTTGCATTATTGCAGTTAATATTTAACAATACGAAAATAAATTATTGAACCATACAATATAAGAGCGAGGAATGGGTTCATAACGCTATGTGATGCTGCCTCCACTGCTCCGTGTCATTCAGTATATAGCTAGCTAGCTGATCAGAACTTCACAGAAGCCTGTCAACGCGACCGATTTGGGAAACACCCAAATAGCTTCAGTCGAAAGTTATTTTTTTCTCAAATTACCATATCTTATTCGCCTTTCATTTACTATATATGCACTTCTTCTTTCATTTAATTGGAACTGATTTAAGATTATTACCTTGTTGTTTTTGTTGCACCAAATTTAAGCGGATTTTGCAACTTTGGCCATGTGCGGCAAAACTGTCGCCATGTCGCACGGAGATAAATAGTGACAGCTGTTTGGACTCTCCCGATTCAAGGGACGGGGGATGTTGTCCGACATCGTTGACAGACATATTACAGTGTTCAAAGTAGTTAAATAACATTAATCTGCCCAGAGCAATCGATATGTATAATAGTTACAGCAATTAATTCAATGATGGCAGTTTAATTATCCATGAATCAGAATATAAATACGTTAAAATATATGACATACGTGCATTTTTGACTTGGAATCGTCCGTGCTCCAATATTAGAGACGACAATCTTCAGAATGTTTGGTATCACTAATTCTTGTTAAAACTCGCAGTACCTAAGTATAAATGTGTATCCAAATTAATAATGGGTACGTTGAATAACTCCCTTCCTTAAAATAGGTGACTTTAATGCATATTTTCTCCGTTCCCCCGGTACACCTGCCGCTCGGCAAGGTTCGGAACTTTTCGGAGCAAGACATTGCGTCAGCATTTCGTGGAATCGCGCCGATAATTTAACTTCACTTTTTTCTTCATGGCTCGTTGAATATTGTGAATGTACAGTTCTAATTATGTTTAAACAATGAGAAATCGAAAAAAAGTTTCTTTCGGTTCCCGAAAGACCTAAAAACGCGCAATACTTTGTGTAAGCTTGTTTGTAGGAATTAAATTTAAGTTGTTTATGGTTTCATTGACCTTCTATGCTTTGTAACCCAAGGTTGGTCTGTCAGTAGTAGGTTGGTTGGGATAATAAATGTTGGTAATATCGGTAGGCAAAAAAGGCTGGTCGGCTCATTTGTTTATTCTAATCGCCAATATGGGTAGATATGTAAAATGGTCAAAATGGTTGGTTATATAAAAAGGCCAAAATGGTTGGTTTTATAAAAAAGTTCCAAAATGGTTGATTTTTTGCATGACAAAACTATCACGACTATTTTGGTACAACCATTTTGGCCTATAATTTTTATAATCTTCTAAAATAAGTTTTGAATGAAGATATTAACTGAAAGCTGTACAAGGCAGATGTTTAATGTTTTGCATCCGTGATATCACATTATTTTGAGCTCCAAAAAAAGAAATAATCGAATGACCCAAAATGGTCGGTTTTGTCGATATTGTCCAAAATGGTTGCAATTGTAAGTATATTTATATATATTTATAAATCTATATGCATGTATATATATATATATTTATGTATATGTTTAATACATCACATATTGTTCTTCAGCTCATCGCGGCGACAGACGAGAATCACTTTTACTGAAATTAGCGTGCGAGATACTACACTTAATAGCAACTACTCGTTACAATTATATTTGTTCATACACTCTGCAGTTGATGCTTTTGAGGTATCACGGAAATATATGGTAGCATGCAAACAGCTACAGAGCATCACTCTTTCATTTGTACATATTCTGTCGCCAAGTTACAACTCAAAGAAGATACTATCCATTTAACAGCATATCTTATTTTAGTTTTACTTTTCCATTTCCATTTCATGCCGGCCATCAAACGTTAGTGCTGTATGCGGCCCTCGTAGGCGTAATGATGACCAAGAGCAATAGATGCTTAAATACTTTATTACCAACCAGGATCCTTACTCGTGGATTTCATTACGGATGGGCATTTTGGTCGTCACGTTAGCGCTTGAAGCGACAAAATAGGGAACAGCACAATCATGGTCAATATCATTGTTATAAACTAAACATACTTTCTGTCATCAGGTAGCCCGCGTTAATTATACCAGTTGTGTGGCCGCTACTATGCGGGAACCCTTACGAGTCGCGATACATACAATAACATGCCGATCAATTCATCTAGCCTAGCCATATCATAACGCGCAAATCTGCCAGATCAACGGATTCAGCGTATCCACCTCATAATACGCCTATCTGCAGGATCAAGGGATTCGATCAATCTAGATTTCGCTGACATTATTTATTGTAATAAAGAAATAAATGTGACCGTTCTGGATTCGCGCTAGAACATTAACTACTCCTGCTGCGACAACTAGAACGGATACCTTCAGTTTGCACAGTGATTTCGACTTACATTACCTTAGTAGAATTTACAAGCGGGATCACAAGAAGAATTTTTCCCTATATTCAGCAAAATATCGTCATGAAGACATCGCTTTAAGCATCTAGCTTCTTTGATATTATATATAGCAACACAGTGCGCGCAGATTCCTCTTTCCTGACCAATACTTCAATTTACGAAATAGATACATTGAAGACAAATTTGACTCTGTGATAAGTTAAATAACACACAATGATGGATTACTTTCTGTGCTACATTTCTCGTGGAACCCTAAATAGTTCTATGTGACATTGACATTGACAAAACTTGGCGAGAAAAGCCTTCTCTATCTGTCTCTGTCTCTATCTCTGTCTCTGTCTCTCTCTCTCTCTCTCTCTCTCTGCTCTCTCTCTCTCTCTCTCTCTCTCTCTCTCTCTCTCTCTCTCTCTCTCTCTCTCTCTCTCTCTCTCTCTCTCTCTCTCTCTCTCTCTCTCTCTCTGTATCTCACTCTGTTTCATTCTCTATCTCTCTAAATGTCTCTCTCTCTTTCTCTGTCTCTATCTCTCTCTATCTCTCTCATTCTGTGTCTCCCTCTCAGTCATTCCCCCCTCTCTCTCTCTCAGTATCTCTCTCTCTCTCTCTCTCTCTCTCTCTCTCTCTCTCTCTCTCTCTCTCTCTCTCTCTCTATATATATATCTGTCTCCCGCGGTCTCTCTCTCTCTCTCTATCTCTGTCTTCCTCACTCTCTCTCTCTCTCTCTCTCTCTCTCTCTCTCTCTCTCTCTCTCTCTCTCTCTCTCTCTCTCTCTATCTCTGTCTCCCGCGCTATTTTTCTCTTTCTGTCACTTTATCTGTCTCTCTATCTCTGTCTCCCTCTATCTACAGAGGGACGGAGAGCGAGAGATTGAGAAAGAGTGAAATTAAGAAAGAGTAAATATATAGTTATAGATATATATATGTATAACACTATATATGTACATATATATATAATTATATATATATATATATTTATATATATATGAATATATATATATATATGTATATATCCACATGTATATATATATACAAACATATATATTTATATATCTATACATTTTATATATATATATATATATATTATAACTATGTATATACTCTCTCTTAATTTCTCTCTCTCTCTAAATCTCTCTCTGTCTCTTTCCGTCTCTCTATAGATATAGATCTCTCTTTCTCTGTCTCTCTTTCTATCTATCTGTCTCTCTCTGTGTCTCTCTATAACTCTCTCGCTCGGTCTCTAACGATAGGCACCGTATTCCTTAAAATTTGTCTGGTACTAGTCCGTTCCTAAATTGTTCGACATATTATCGATAATTACCTGTTCTTAGTGTATCGTGGAACTGTATAATGTGCACGTCTTCATCTTATTATCTACCTGTACAATATGAATTACGTGAGGTTAAAACATCCTTCGACGAGACTAAGAATCTCTAGGCGCGTATAATTCAACATGCGATACCTTAATTAAAGTTTGCGCAAAGCCTCTGCAGCTAATTGGCACTGCAAAAATCTTGGGATGAGAAAGAGTCCAATCAGGGTTGATATCATTATCACATTTGCTATATTTATGTACTGCCATCGGGTAGCGTGCGTTGGTATTGCCAGTTTTGTCGCTATCTTCATCATAACACGCCCATCGCCGGGTCAAGGGATTCGGAGTACTCACATCATAGCACGCAAATCTGCCAGATTAAGCGATGCAGTCAAACAACCTTTCCTTTACGGCAGTAATTGGCTTTATCTGATATATGTTGGGACATTGCGTCAGCCCGTCTGTGAAAACAATGACGTTTATGGTGAATAGGTCAGCGAACACGCGGAATCAGACATCAGTTACAACAGTGAAATATATGATAGGGATCAACGTATACTACATTCGGCAAGGTATTATTATGTTATGTCGGCAGATATTGATAACTTTTGCCGCTGAAGACATCGCCTCGCCCTTTTACGTCTGTCAATTTCTACACATAGCAAAACCCTTTGTCTCTAGACAGCAATAACATAAAATCACTTGTACATTATCTCTAGGCTGTAGATTATTTAACGTTTGCGTAGCAGCCAGCTAGTCCACGCAATGATCGCATGTTTTACCAATTGGACTCGATAATCAGCTGTTCAACCTTTAAACAACAATATCGTTTGTGATCCAACCAGCCTGAGGACGACACTAATAATGGTGCATTTCAGTTTTTCGTTTCGCATCGCAGCATACGCAGAACACTGATTAAAATATTTACCTGTACGGCATTGCTGTCGCGTTTGTGTTAGCAACCAGGGGACATTGTAGAATGTGGGACTTCGATTTCTGTCTCGTGCTAACTGGCTAAGGTGCAACTAACTATCGCGGGAAGGTGAACTTCTACTTAAATTTCCATGAGCGTCCTGCATTGTCTTGTAAAATACATACTCGAGATTGTTTGAGTGAGTAAATCTATCATATAAGCTATTTAAAGATTCACACATTATTGAATGATAATGGTGCTAATATTAACAATAATGACATAATAACTTTTGTGGTGAAATCATTTTAAGGAAGGAAAATTACCGAGACGTAAATTAACACCGAGCATAGCCGTTAAAGGACTGACTATCCAGTCCGCTGTTGGGATATGTCAGGATATATGATTGATTAATAGTCTGACTGGTTGACGAAAATTTGTTATTTCACATTACATGCCATCATGTCATTGCTGAAGACGGACCATAATCGTACACAATAATTGCCTTGCCGTCACTTACAGATAATATCACACCGATTTAGGCAGAATTAAGTTTGGCGGCATAAACCTGAATAATCAGTACCGACCTCTTACACCGCACTCCGCAAAACAATTTGCAATAGTATATATCACATTCATAAAACCGTATACACAAATGGAACAGTAATGGACACATGCTGAAGTAATGCGTGCTAAGCAAAAAACGACTGCGCTTTTGCATCAAGTATAAAAGTAATATTTAAGCAAGGCTGTGCTTTTTCAGAAAAATGTTTGACTCATGATTTTGTCACAACTTATAAACTAACATAACGTACAATATCCGTAATAGGCACTTAGGTGGTTTGTTCTGTTATAATTGGACTGTTTAAGTGCCGTGTGTAAAGAAAATGGGTGTCGTAACGAACAGTGGAGACCCATTCAACGTCGACTACATTAGTGATTAAATATCACGCCATGCTGTTCTTTGGAAGTTTACCGTAAAATTCAGAGACCAGCAAACATTATCGGTCAATAATTTAAATGCATGATACATTACAAAAAACGTTATTTCAGCGTATTACTAAACGCACTTTGATGAAAAATACTTTTACATAGATTTGCGCGTTATCCGAATCTGTAATACCATATCGAATCATTAAGCTACACTCAATGAACTCAGATAGACAGTCATCGACTGACATTGACGAATGACGAGGTGTTAAGCAGAGCATGATGCTGACATCGTTGTAGTCCAGTAAATACTGGAAGTATTCACAATATGCAGTCACTTTTTATACGTACGCAATCCTTACTAGAATTAGAAATGGTTGCAGGTCGCATTGTATGCAGATATATTCGGAAGGTCTCAGTTCGTTCTGGTGCATATTTCGTGAAGGTTTTGCACTATAATAACGCGAGGCATGCAGAGATGACAACGGCAGGTGTACGCAGGAGGGAGCATTCAAGATACTTCGAAAAACGTCTCACTAGAGCTAATCTACTGACTAGAGAGTCTGAAATCTTTCAATTGTGATAATTAAGTTAATCTGTCGGCTTGAAGCACATGAAAGTCGAGGGCTCCAAAGGTTGGTATCTTTTGTTGATTACTGAAATGGAAGGGGTTAAGCTAATTTAGTGAAGGACGCGATGCGATGTCAAACATATATGATAACTCAGGCCTTTTCCATATCAGTGTGTACGCTTAACATAAAAACATCCTAGTTTTACGTGAAACCAAGAAGGATTATTCCACGTACAACCTAACTTACCACTCCATTATTAACGCTTTTACAACAACAATATATCTTGATCGATATGACGAGCGTGCTCCGTTGAGCGAGAAGGAAACCTGATATGCCAAATCGGTTTCACAGTGATATACACCATCCTGTCATATAAAAGAGCACCTGAGACAGGGGTTCGTGGAAACCATGTTATGTCATTGACGATCCATCTTTGGAGTCTGAGAGATTTTCAGCTGATTGTTGATGCTTCTGACTTAGATTTGATTTAACCGCATATGTTAATTCATTCCTACACCTTCTTGTAATACCGGCCATCAAACGTTATTGCTGTATGCGGGCCTCGTACGCGCTATGACCTAGAAAGATGGATGTTTATTTACATTTTTACAAACCAGGCCCCTTACTCATCAAGGGAGGGCATTTCGGTCGTCACGCTAGCTCTTAAAGTGACAAAAAAATAAACATCCTAATCGTGATTAATATCATCGATATGTTCACATATACTTTCGGTCATCAGATAGCCCGCGTTAATGTTACCAGTTTGTGTTCCATGTCTCTATGCGGACACCTTGAGAGTCGCTAACGTATAACAAAATAAAGATCAAGGGATCTGGCGTATCCACATCATAACGGGTCAATCTGCCAGATAAAGGGATTAAGCGTATTCACCTCCTAATAAGCCTATCTGCCGGATCCAGGAATTCAAACAAGCTACATTATGTAATGAATTGGCTGAATAAGTCAAGAAGGTTGCCCGGGGCTCGTATATCAACGTGACCGTAATTGAAACATGGCGTCATTTTAATTAGCATCGTGTTATTACTAACACATTTACTGGGTGAGCAATTTGTGGTTAGCTACTGAACGAGGTGACACTTGAGTGGCTTACAGGTCAATGTTACGACTCTAATATAATTGTTCTCTCTTTCCCTTCATTTACAATTCAGACATCTAGCATTGTGTATTGCAGCATCTGCATCTTTTCTCATATTGATATACTTAAAAGGCATGAGACATCCTTAGAATAACGACACCAAGAGACCGGTATCAAACCGACGGATGCTTGGATCCCGCAGGTATAGCAAGGTTTTTAAAACAAGCCGCAGCTGTAGCAAAAGCCTTATGCAAATGATCGGGTGGTAATTTAGAGCAAGTGCTTAGCCGTTGTGATAAGAAAACAATTCCTTGTTGGGTCACACCAACATCACAGGAGTATCATGGTTTCCAAATCAATTCATTATTTTCTTTAAATCGTCTGCCGTAATTCAAAGTAACCAAAATTGTTTGCAAAACGTTGCTGATTATTGCACGCGGGTCTAGTGGTGAAAACTCTCAGCTTTCTATTTCGACTGTAATCAACAAAATTATGTCACTTTGTGGTATTCAATGGTATATTGATTTAACCTGCCTACATGCATTTAAATAGATCCGGGATTCTCTTGCATTCAAACAAGCGTCCCGAGGCGGTACACATTTGATGCGTTGCATATTATAGCATTGCGATCAAGCCATGAATGATATTTAAATCTGCATTCATGAATCCTATCATTTATAGCAAACAACTAGTAAACGTGTCTTACCGAATGCTGAGTCAGGATTCGGCTCACAATTCCATTTTGGCTTTGTATAGTTATATTTAAACTGATGTTGGTTTTGACATGTACAGTAGTTGGTTAAGCATATGTGTCTCTGTTGGCTAAAGTAATCATACTAAATTATCCCATTTCAAGTACAGTCAAGACAAAATTACGATTCCAATTGCAGCCGTCGACTGAATAGAGATTGATAACATTAGCTAAGTCGCTTGATGTAACAGATGAGCGTGTTATGATCTGGCCAAGGCCACCCGAGGGGCCCACAAGAAGAGGTTGCCACACAACTAGAAGCATTTGATCAGGGTGTATTTGCGTCACCATATGGATGCATCACGCGTTATAGTGACTTGCCAGATTCCGCCTGTAGATGAAAAAATTAAAATACACACACAGGCTAGCTTGACAACCTTCGACACTATTAGGCTGGCAGCATGGGATGATATAGTTTGCATCCTAATTTTGACTTATCAAAGCGATAATTGTGATTATTTTGCTAGCTTATACATAGTAGCAAGGCTTGTCGTATAGCCGTGTCAATATGCGAGATTTTCTTTGTATAACAGCATCAACATATTGTATATATATGGACATATAAATATTAATTACCACGATGCATGGACTGAACTTTATTTCATTCACACGATTGCTAGGGTTGGATAATATTTCTTATCTGGATTGAGTGATAATTTTCAAGTGGAGTGAAAAAAACAAAAGTAGAGATGGAGGTGGCTAGGAGTGCTTATGCGGAAACGACTAGCATTAATTCCTGCTCATTGGCATGTATTATATGAAAATTTGCGACATTGAGACATCCATACATTTCTTTATGGTCATAAACTTTAATAGAAGAGTGCTGTGCCTAACCTTTCAGTGGATTTAAAGTCAACAAAATCAAAGTGACTATTTAGTAAAAGGAATCGTTATATGGTTTTATCTGGCTATATAATTGGAAAAACCACACTCACACTAGATATAACGTTAACCATATCATTTGTTTCCAATGCGGAGGCGGCAATGAATTTAAACGCTTTTAACATAGCTCGCGTTTGTGAGAAAAATTATTACACAATAAAGGGCTTTTGCTCATCATAGCGTGCCGGTCAAAATCTGTGGTGATCAAACCCTCAAATATCTGCATTAATAGATTAATGATATAAGCGGTTGAGGGAAGTTCAACACAATAAATGCAGGCACAGTATTTAGAAAAATGTATCCATCAAGTCACCATCAATCAGACGTCATATACGCTGTGCACTTAGTACACAAGCAATTGTGTTCGCGAAGATTGAAATTACGATCTGTAAAACCAATTGACTGCACATTTTTGCCGTATTCCAAAGGGAAACATTTGGTGTTTCACTCGCCAGATTCCGCCTATAGATGAGTAATCGCTCATTCCGGCTGACCAAGCAAATACAAAAATATGAAATTTCACAGACAGACTAGTTTCACAATCCTACTTCTGCATAAAAAGTCAATCACAATGTTCTTTGATTGAACGCTTCCTGAAATATGTAGTATTAGCTGAGGTCCATACATTAAATAAGTTTAAGAGCTTCCAAAGTGTTTATGCTTTCATCCGCATTTGACGAAATCTTGGGATCGTTTCACTAACAACGCATACGTATGCGCGAAGTAGCGCACAGATATGACTCGTTGCGATTTACGCATATGCGTTACTCGAAAACCGTTTCACTAAGAGCGCATACGAGCTATATAGCGCTATGACCAACGAGCACGTCAAAGCGTGCGAATTTCGGGCGGCGAGAATTTTTTTTCGGCAACATTTCACATTGACACACGTCAATGTTATCATTTAGCAGACGATAAAAATGGCGTCGTCAAGCGTCACTACACCGTCAGTAAGTTTTCGTTTCGCGTCTTTTGTTCAAATTTAATCAATTATGACCTTGTTATACAAATAAATTGGTCAAATGTTGAAAAATAATATTTGTTTTATTCATCGAAGTATACTATCAAGCGTTAAATGTGTCCTTTTCAGTACTTATCTTGGACAACTTTCGTAAATATTTGTATACATTTGGTCATAACGTTTTAATTGCTATTACTGCAAAGCCTGTTACCTGTAAATGTACTTTCAGAAGAGGAAGTCCACAAATTGGACAGGCATTGAGGTTGAGGCCTTAATTCAAGGATTAGAGGACAATTGCGAAGCACTCTATGGAAGTTTTAACCAGTCCAAAGGTTAGCTCCAGTCGAATAGTGAAATATATATCCATATATATGTATTTATATATATATTTATATGCATACAGATAAATATATATATATACATATATATATATAAATATATATATATATGGATATATATGCGTGTGTATATATATATATATATATATATATATATATATATATATATATATATATATATATATATATATATTTATACATATTTATATAGATATATATAAATATATATATATAGGTCAGGAAGGAAAGAGATCAGTAGTGTCTTTCAAAGAGAAGAGGTTGGTCTGGGAAAAGATTGCAACCCAGATCAACCGTCACAGCATCAACGGGAGGTCCGCTGAGGACGCAAAGCGGAAAAAAGAATGCTTGGTGTCAATAGTTAAGAAGAAGGTGTGTTGCTTTTTTATCCGTATATTTAATTAAATTCATTTTATTGTAATAGACTAGTCTGAAACAACATATTTGTTGTATTCAGGCTGCTTCAATAGCAGCAAAGCACAGACAGACGGGTGCTGCTGGGGGAGACTCCTGTGATCTATTGCCACAGGAGTTGCGCATACTCAGCATTATAAGAAACACTGCTGTACAAGGTACGACTGTAAACATCAAGAGTTACACTGTAACATACAGATGCATGACTGATTTCCCAAATACAATTATATGAAAAAAGAGATATATGAATAATTGCATGAATTTGATATATTTATTTCAGGGATAGAGGGGGCTGTGGAGTCAAGCTGCCCCATGCCATGTAAGTATTTTCATATCATATGGCAATGGATGCTGTGGTATTTTTAGTTGATTCTACAATCCAATATTGCTTTTTAACACTTTCAGTTGAGACGGTAGATTTAATTGGTGACTGTGAAGATATGAAGGAAACACCAATTAAAAAACGGAATAGTAAGCAAACCATGGATAGAAATATTCCCTTGAATAATTTCTTGTCAATCTTTAATAGCCACAATAAACTCAATCAACTGTGTTCTTTCCACAGTTGGGAAGCATGCTAGCCCTGAAGAGCCAACTATAGGTTAGAACTAATCTCAATGATGTTTATATATAGATGATTATATAAAGATATTTATCACAATATATGTATGAATATATGAATTTATTTATCACCTTTTATCAATAGTGGACTAAAAAGAGAAAACTTGAACTCCAGGAGGAAGCCTCTGGTTTTCATTCTATGCAAGGGTAAATGTCACACACTTGTTTGTCTATGCATTTCTCTATGATATTATAGTTTAATAGTATAATTAATTATATTAATTGCACTATATACACTAGATCCATTTATACTGTATGGTGATTTAAAATTGTGTTATGCGTGACAGATTTCTGGAATGAAGATAATCTGAATAAAATTCAAATATCTGCATTTAATAACAGCATCAATTGCTTGTTTGTCTTTATTTATAAAGTTGTAACACAGCCACATGTCTTGAGAATAACTTCATTTGAAAAATTCATATTTAATTGAGAAATCTGGCAGCAATCATATCACGCCTAGCCATGCCGCTCCTATTATTTTGCTGCTCAACTTCATTATCAGCAACAAAAACATCTTCATCATCTTCATCATTTTCATAAACATCATCATCATCATCATCATCATATTCATCATTGTTGCTTCCTGATTTTTCTTTTCTAATCATGTTGTGCAACACGCTACAGGCTAAGATAACTTTGCAGCAAGTGCTTGTTCCCAGCTGTAACATCCCTCCTGTCCTGTGTAGGCACCTGTTAATACAAATATTGATTAGGCTTATGAATAATATGCATATTACTGGTGTTTTATTGCATTTAGAACCACCTATGATTAATATTACAGCCCACCTGAACCTTGATTTCAGTACTCTTATGCATCTCTCTATTGTTGAGCGTGTGACTTTGTGGGAATGATTATATCTCCGCTGCGCTTGGTTGTTTGGGTTGAGAAAAGGAGTTAACAGCCAGTCCTTGCAGGGATAGCCGCTGTCCCCAAGCAGCAAGAGCCCTTCAAAATTTCCTGCCTCAAATCTTTCTTTGATAGAACTCTGACCGAGCGTGAAGGCATCGTGTGTCGACCCGGGCCACCTTGCGACAACATCTCTAATCAATAGTTTAGAATCACAGATGATCTGAAAAAATAGAAAATGGCCCATGTAGTAAATGAAGTTATAGAAAACTGTACAGGGTTTACAAATTTGAAAAATAAAAGTGGAATCATACCTGAACATTGATAGAATGTTCACTCTTCCTGTTTACGAAGGACCATTCTTCCCTGGACGGTGCTTTTATTTGAATATGGGTGCCATCAATGGCACCCACAACACTAGGGAATTGGGCAATGTTGTGGAATTGTTCGGCTAATTGGATTAGCTCATTTCTGAAATAACAATTAGAGAACACAATAAATATGAAATGCAATATCACAAAGTTTTATGTCAACAATATTATGTTAATTTTATTTATTAAACATTGTTTTACCATAATAATGAGGATATAATGATTTCATCATAGTACCTAGTTGTGGGGAAGCTTATATATTCTGCTGCAATGGAGCAGAGATATGAAGACACTTTATGTATAATTCGGGACGTGGATGCGGTAGATATTCCATGGATTTCAGCCACCTCAGACAGCATACTGCCCTTGGAATAAAATCTAAGGGCTGCAAGAATCTGAATATAAAAAAAAGTAATTGATTTGATGTGGTAAGAAGATTATATTAGAATCATACTGGAACATATAGTTTATAGTGAACTGATTAAGATCAAATTATGATAACACTAATAAGGAACATTAGTTTTTAATTAAATTGAACACTAATTTCAAATAATAATAATTATTCTTTCTGGGAAAGATAACCTTTGATTAAAAACCACCAATCATAGCGTTGATAACAAAATCCCTCATAATCGAAGCAACCTTTGTCAAAGCACATTATGAAAGTCTGTCATAGCGCTTCTATAAAGAAAGCTAATCAATATTTCATCCGAAAAAAAAGTTCTTCAGTTGGTCACTGCTTGAATACGATAAAAATTGTTGAGTAAACTAAAAAATACAAACAGAATAAGCAAATGTGTAAACCTGGGTGTCGGGTTCGATTGCCTTTGATCGGTTGGTGTAGTTGCAAAAGTCACTGCTCTTGTAACCAGCAATCAATTGCTCGAGCAGGTTTCTTGGCAACCTATAGTTGCCTAATTCGAAGTCGGCGACATCGCTGAGCCGTTTTCGTGGCAAAAAAACGCGTTCACGCATATATATTTCACGAGCATTTGATATGTATTATATCATACCAACCTAACATGCTTGCGGTGTGTCATGATCTAATCAGCAGGCGAGCCACATATATATCATATCGATATCTGACAATGACGCTTCGAAGAATAATTATTGCTTGGCTAGAGCATAGGTCAAGTAACTTGAGCGATTCAATGACAGTTAACGGCAGGGCCAAATCTTAACAGCAAATGACAACGTGGCGAAGCGCTGCGATGTCAGACAATCGGAGAAAACTTATACAGGCCACTTTGGCTTAATCGATTTTAGGACGCGCTACTACTTATTTCGAGTGATTATATCAACATACAGATAACCTATGGGACGGCAAGATTTTTCGGTTGAGAGATGAATAATGTGTTACCCCGTTATGTCCAATCTTTAGGGCATTGTTTCCTGGGGTACCGATAATAATGACCACAGAAGTAAACACGATAGATATTGAGCGATATTGGTCTTGTTGCACACCTTCAAATACTTCAAATATCTCAGCAAATTGATTTATCGATTTACAAAAGCGTGGAGCGATGCGCGATCTCAAATATTTTATTGTCAGTCGAGGAGGACAACATCATCCTTTTCTCCTGACATAATTAGTTGATAATGATGAAAATATAAAAAAAGGGAATCAAATGTACTGGAAGCATAAATATTTTGTTGTAATTTACTGTTTGTACGCAATCTGCACTATAATCTGACATCGTATCGTTTCGCACTCGATTTTGGTTACAGGTAATGTGGTATGCGCACAGACTCGGAAAGTCTCCGTTCGTCCCTGTGCATGTTTCTGTCAAGCGCGACATGATGATTAGATCGATGTTGTAGCAAGTTGATAGGTTTTAATAACGTCTTTTTCAAGCCAAATTACTGTCTAGAGAGTCCGACATCTTTAAAATATGATATATTTAATAAATTTGTTAGCGGATTAATTGGCTGACGGAAACACATGAAAGACCAGGGGTGTTGTATTTTCATTGAGCGCTGATATGGGAGGGGTTAGGCCTAATTTTTGAAACCTGCGTTGCATTTTCCAAGGCGGAACAGCTGTCATGCAGCCACATTATTGTTTGAAGTATCTGACAACTTTATATGATAATATTGTTAATTATGCCTTTTGGTAAATATTATTGTGTACGCTGACATATTAACCAGAGACGTCCTCTTGTCGATGATATAATCAACTCAGGGTGACTTGAATTCGGAATGAATGATTGATCCTTTATTCGCCTTATCAACCAGCGGTTTTATCTATATATACAAACCTACATTACATACATACATACATACATACATACATACATACATACATACATACATACATACATACATACATACATACATACATACATACATACATACACACACACACACACACACACACACACACACACACACACACACACACATACACATACCACACACACACACACACACACACACACACACACACACACAACACATACATACATACATACATACATACATACATACATACATACATACATACATACATACATACATACATACATACATACATACATATACATACAACATCTAAACGTTCACACCTACATACATGCTCATACATACGCACCTTCAGATTAACGCACATATATACATACATACTTACACCATGCACATAAACACATCTTTATTTGTTTTTTTCCATTAGTGATTACTTTCCTTATGATACCAACAGCACGACGCATAATATGCAAGCCCTTTATATGATGTGGTTTTCGTCAAAGCATGTTCATTGATTGACTATATGGATCGTTGTGACATGATCCATCATGATATTGGTGACGCCTAGCACTTGAAATGATGCAGTCACTTTGGCTTTACGGGATTTACGCAGTTACATATAGGATGAAATCAAGAGTCAACATAGACCCAGAGAAGCACAGGGTAGTGTCAATATCGCGGCTCCTTCGATGGCAGCATTTCTTTGCAGCACCTTCCTTGAAACAAGCGTACACCCTTCGCAGATATTATTTTACGTCGTTCTGACTACATACGTTTACTGTGATCTTTCATAATTCATCACTTCACTACAGTAGCTTAACGGCATTCAAGGCAATGTAATAAATTCTCTACCTGGCCGTTTGAAATGTTGCTGAAAGATTGTAGACAATAATTGAATGGAGTGTCGGATTTTCCGGCAATTTAGTTTTAAGACTTACAACGTCCCATGTGGATGGTATGTACCATAACACTGAGGTAATATCCATGATGGTAATATAATATTCAGGCTGCTAAACATGACATTGGAGAACTGGGACAGGTACTGGCAGCTGGCTCCGTGTAACTATGCCGCAAATATATGTAGCAAACTGTGTGCATTTTACTTGGCATGAAGGTGCAAACAAACTAATCAAATGCGGCTATATATTGAAAATACGTGTGCTTGTCTAATAATGTTTAGAGTTGCTGGACATGTATCAATGGTGCAATCGTATCGTATAATATATACCAGTTGCCGCATGATAAGTGATTGGTGTGGGTAAGTTTCCAATTCCTCGTGAACCTAAATCTGTACTTACGGTTCCGCATCACTTGCGTTATTCTATCCTGACACGGTGACAAAACACAAATTAGGCTAGTCCGCCATACATTGCTATGCAAATATACTTGACAGAAGGGGGAAAATGTCTCAGTGGTTTCTTGTTATTATCGACAAAAAACGTGGAATATAAAATATGTTGACGCTGACAGCCGCAAAAACCCTTTATATTGGCTTTGCCGCACGACTTGCTACAGTGTACAATACAGCCCTCCTCAACTCACACCTCCTACAAAAACGTTAAAGTCAATATTATGTAACAGTCAGTGTTTCTTATTACAGCACGAGTTATGCTATTGTAACGTAAATTATTATGCCGCTATCGTTCAATAACTTATCATAAATATAATTATCATCACTTTAAAAAAGGCATTTAGACAACCGTTTACTATGACTAGGCGAATACTATCGAGAATAAATGCATGCGGTGCTTCAACAAATCTAATGGCCGTTCGTGCATTTGCTTTGCATAGCATTTACGTCCCCGGAGACAATCTTACAATATGCATGGATTTACCAAATCACTGACTTGCAAGCTACGTATGACCATGCTACCTTGACAAATGCAGTGGCGTTTCTACAATATTCAACATACAATATGAAAGTCAATGGGCCTCTGGGGTTACAGGGTCTAGGTCTGTCACGGTGTAAGCTTACTCCGATGAACGTGCAATAATATGTGCTTTCTTCAAACGACACGCACACACACTATTGTAGTCCAGATCATATAATCGATTAAATTAAGCGGCCGCAATTGGAATGGAACAGTAATTTTGGTTTTATTGAACTGGGAATGCGACCTATGGAATAGGCGGTTCAGGCAATAGGGACTCTAGTGCTTAATAATCTACTTGACACAAAAAAAACCTATTATATTTACAAAATTGCGATATTGACTCACGAAACTCTACTCAATCTTCACTTAATAAAATGTTTCATCTTAACCTGAGCAATAAATTATGCGGACGAACATTTTGCATCTACATTTGTATGCCTGCATACGACAATCCACTTTCACCAATGATGCGTTTGTTAATATATGCTATAGCTGAATCTACTGCAGACATAATGCAGATAATAAAAAGCTACATGTTAGCAGGGTTATATACATAAATCGATCGAATTGACATAGTAAACAACGAATGAAATGTTTACCATTTATGACGCGGTAATCTTTGATCGAATGTAGAGCAATACTAATCTACTTCAGTGCATTTAAGCCAAAAACTTAGTCAGTTTTGGAGTTGTTATAATAAATTTGACATTTCGGGATTTCAGTTGAAACATTGCGTGCGCCTTCCTGGACGGTTACGGTCAGCTTACAAGCTGATTCCTGAACCAATATATGTATATTTTAAGTATTAAAATATTCGATTGATTTTGGAATTGAATTACCGAAAACTAAATCTTTCTCAATTCATCAATTTACCAATATCGCAAAAACGCCACTTATGGTTCATAATGATAATATCTATAATGAATAATGTTTTTTATAACCAATGATGAATGAAAATGATTTCAAAATATCGGTATTCTGCATATATACGCATATATAGGCACGAAAAGTTTAATTACATTGGTAACTGATTCGTGGACGACCTTTAGAGTACCAAAAGTATATGTAAGGAATAAAACATGACAACAATATCTATGTTTTGAAACATTCTCATTAATTCGATCAAAATATGGCGAATGAATAATATATTGATTATGTTATTTAAACAATTTGTCCACAAAATGTTGGAGCCTACGAATTGTTGCAATCGTCACTATATAAATAATATATATATATATATATATATATATATATATATATATATATATATATATATATATATATATATATATATATATATATATATATATTTATATAAATATATCTAAATTATGTTGTTATATTTGAGTGCGTGTGTATGTGAGCGATTTTAGGTTAATGTATTATGTAATAACTTCGATATACTTGCAAACATAATTTCATGGAAAAACGGACGTTAGTACGCAAGTTGTCAGCTCTGATTCCGTATTAACTATGTTTACACTTTTGTTGATTTATTGGTTGCCTTTATTAACTTGGGAGGGAACTGCGTAGAAATTTAATCTCTGGCACAGAAGACAGCCATTAGAAGCAATTGTTAAGGATCCATACACAAGCGTGGATTCAGTGAAGTGGCATAATGTCAACGTAACATAGCCAATTAATGCGTCAATTAATTGAAAGTATTGTGGTGTCTTTTTATACGCAGGTGTACAGCAACAAAAGTTACTCATTCTGCGTGAGCAATGCGAGGCTGAATCATAGATCCTCTTAAAAAATAATAAAGTGCCAACGATCTATTTCCCGTCTAAGTAGCCGCACAAATTTCCAAACAACAACTTCCATGCATATTTTCATTTAAATGTTTTGTACATTATTCTGCATATATTTTTCAGACAGCCAGTTAGCACAAACATAGCTAATTGCTACGATGCCAACTATTAGTACAAAGTTTTGTTACGGTGTAGCAAAGTCCTCGCTCAATAACCTCGTTCAGCCGCAACTAGGAAAATGATGCATTAAGCAATACGCAGATGAAACCTGCTGCTTTCGAACATTAATTAAGTTATTTCATTGAGGATCTAAGATGACATGGCACCACGCTAAAATGTATATATGCCTATGAATTTGTGTCTGTGACCTAATGTATTTTCTGTAAGCATGGTTTATATATGTCTGTGTATGAGCATGGCGCGCATTTATGGAATTCCAGATTATTTTGATAGATACAACCCAACGTTTTGATGTGCTTGACGTTCAATGTAAGACTGCATCTAATGTATTAATGCAGTACTTGTCTGATATTCTGTCTATAATCTAACGAAGAAAATACTTAAATGTAACACTTTGTTATGTCATAAATCATTCTGTCTATGAGCATATTCATTTAATAGTAAGCGAAACTACAAACGATTCAATTTCAGGAAGTAATATTGAATGAAAATGTTTGCTGCTGTCTTTTCTGTAGGAATATAATGTGCATATTACATAATCGACTTAAGTGTTATATGCAATATTCCATTCATATACCCTTTGTTGCCAGGTAGACCATGCATACAGACGATTACAAAAGAACGCGCTGTAATTTATCTCTTATCGGAATAGTCGGCAAACTAAACATTTAGTCACCATTGAAGCTTATTTGCAAATTGATTTTCTCATCATGTCAAAAATTATTATTGGCAGCTTATCAATGCAGGTTAACTTTGCAGTGTAAAACAGGGTCTGATTCGATTCGTCCTACTAGAGCGGTAAACCGTGGTATGTAAAGTATTAGGAAAGCTGTTAAGCATTACAACTTGTGTAGCATTGTTGATTTTTTCTATCAACATAAATGGTTGTTAAAAGACAAATTAAGGATGCAATGACGCGATTCTGTTGAGCTAAGGTTCTTACTTGGTTACTTGTGTCAATGCTCTGAGCGGCACGGGCGCGTGTGCATGCATGCACTTCCGAAATTTGTCTTTTAGGTCGTGTGGCGCATCTGAGCGTCAGGTTTAAGATTTGAAGGTTTTGCATGACAAACCACTAATCGGATTCAGCACAGAGGAAGCGCAAACCAGTATCGGCTTACGGTCAGACATATTTGCAGTGGAGCTTCCAACCTTTCAACGTAGAAGCCAAATTCCGCCGAGTAGGACAATGGTTATTACTATCGGCTCAAATTAAGGCGATAAATGTGAGTAACACCCGAGGTCTTGAATATAATGTAACTGGTTCGAATGCTCTATTTAGTCGTGTCAGTTGAGGTTGGCTATGCCCGAGCAAATTAGCAAACACAGTTAGCATAACAAAACAGATTGCAAATAACTAATAAGCACTGTGATACAAGATATTGATAAAAAAGACTGACAGTGTGAAAGTTCCTCATCTATGCAGCTAAATATTTGCTTGACTGACACAGATACGCAGCAAAACCTGTGCAGATAAATCGAGAACATTGCTCGTTTGAGCATAAAGCCATGCTACAAAATAGATAGTGTAAAACAGGACATTATGTAACCTCAGTGGGCCGTCGAAAAAAAATAAGTTGCAGATAGTGACAGGTACATGCAATCCACTCTGCTATTGTGCGTGGAAATTCAAAATCGGATCTTAGGAATGTATCCAGCTAATTATATCGTTGAACTACCGATGTTGTGTTGGTTGAAGCAGAAATATGCTGATGTCAGTTCTACATAAATAATTGGCATCGTATTTTAGATCATATGGAAATGATTTTGCTCATGCATATATTTGCCTACAAATTATGCAGCTAACCTAGGTAGTTCAGTTTTTGTCCAGTGAGGTTGAAACATTCAATCAATCTGTCAGTACGCACAATCTATACCGAAAGGCATAAATTGAACGCTTAAATTCCACAGCTCGTCACGCACAACGACAAGTAACTGCAGGCTCATGAAAGCGCATTCGTTTTTTTCCATGACAAACTTTACAGCAGGAGTGCCTCCATATTTGTATAGAGGAGCAGCAAGTAGCAAAAGACTTGCAGCTAAGTTCGACAGTCGTAATCGATATATCAGGGGTGTGGATCCGATATTAACGGAGTACACAGCTTATCGTCGGATGAAGCAAGATAATACCCCGCATTGTTAATTTCCTATAGAACTGCAACACACTTTTTGTTAAATTCATCAACTGCATGTTCGGCTAAAACAAACCTTTGATTTTATATCTTAATACGCGAGCAATGTCGATCGTTTTTACGTCTAAAACATATGCTACTTCTCATCAGAAATAATCCTGATTTATATAATCCTCGTGTCATCGTGGCTCCCATGGTGGCATACGCAGCCTAGAGTTACAAAATGCTAATACCAAGAATCTTCACATTGACTCTAAACCACTTTAGTCGTGGTTAGAGTCACACAATGGTAAGATATTAGTGGGCAGCTCCCTTTAAACATTGCATTACAGATAGTTTTAACACTTCCCTTCCACTAGCTAAGGCTAACTAATATATTGTGAACTGCAAGAAGAGCACGACCATGTGTTCGATTAATAGGCCTGTTCCTTCCTATCGAGATGATCTGGAACAGATCAACATCTATCACCTATATCATTAAGGTCTATTAGTTGACGGGAACTCTTGCAGCCATACTATGATGAAAGACATTTTTGTGAGGCATTTTAAGGTTATATAACGAAATTGCAGACCAGAGATGAAAACAACAGCTTTCATTCGAAACTGACTACATCGACGACGATACAATGCAATGCAGGCGGGGTAGATGGTTTAATACAGTCACTAATATGGTTGTGAAAGGAGAAGCCAGCAAATATCCGACAACAGGGATTATATCAACGCCTATGCTCCGCATATCACTGCTGTGATATATATAGACATGTATCCAACCAAATGTTAACACTTTGCACCGCTATGTTAATGTGCTGCTGAACTAGCGGGGTCAATGACCTCTACGTTAATGACTGGAATTTGACTGTTGGTTTACAATAGCATTGTTTGCGTCAAACACAAAAACCAAAACCCTTGTTATTACTGAGGAAATGGTAATATGCTAATTAATATTATGAGTCGATTTCCCATCGAAACGCTAGTTGATGTCCATTTTGTCAGTTCTGCATGAAAACAAGATTTCCAACTTTGAGTCAAGAAACCCCAGATGCAAATGAATGATTTGACCAAAAAACAGGTATCTACGTTGCGGTGATTTGTACCGTGTTGTAATGTTTTGTGTGCAATGCGCGTCGTTTTTTGTAGAGTACTTGAGGTACGTATTACTCCAGGGTGTTTTGCTCAAGAGTGAACCAACCTTCATTGAACCCTTAAACACTTCCGTGTAATAACACAAGGCATCAAGATTAAATGTTGTCTCCGCAGTCATCAACAAGTTGATACTGTGGCGTGAATGGACAAGGATGAATGTGTAGATTACTAAACTCTCCGAAACGATCACGGCGCACCCGACCCCAAGCTATTGGTAAAACCATGATCAATCTCTTTCTACTGCATCACATTGATTATTTGCAGTACTTATGGCTTGTAAATATATTATGAAATGTCAGAAGATGCAGTCAAATGGTTCGGACATTTCGTGATACAAAATTGTCCGGCCCCCTATTCAGAAGTGTCCTTATGCGTCGATACTTCGGTGCCCGAGGAAGTAATTGCTTTTGGCAAAATCAAAATCGCAAAATGCTTAATGTAGCTTTGCCGGTCCTGGTCAATTGACATAGTGAGTCCATTGATATTCGAATGCTACACAACAGTAATTATTAGATCGGATGTACATCGGTGAGGTTGAATCCGTCAAAGCAACACCTGACCATTGACACACTATAAATAAATAACCGTATTTCTCACGCGATATCTTCTGGATCAATTACAAATGCTGGCAACCTTTTTGATTTAAAGGGAAAAAGCATGTTTATGCAGCTAGTACTTATAGAGACATATAATAAACACGGTTAACAAAGATCAGCAAATTGTAATGAACGAGCAGAAATGTCAAAAACAGCTAAGCGTTGAGAGAGATACGAAAAGGAAGCAAAATTACAATAAAATATGTTTTAATACGTTTTAGCTTAATTGCTATGCGTTACTGAGTAATGTTAAATATTAATTGTAGATTATTCAGCCGATCCTCCTATTGTTAGCAAACACATAACTTATGCATAGCCATTTCATTTCCGCGACTTCTGCGTCCTTGTCATCCACTGTAATCTATGGAAATGGGGAAGACACATTACTGTATTAGATACAGACCGAACCTGGCCAGTAACCTTAACCTACGATCCAACAGCAAATCTCATCCTAATTAAGCGGATGGCGTCATTCATCAATATTCATTGAATGTCTAGTCGTCGAATGAACAATTATTCAAATCTAGTGCATTCGTTAAGGCTAATTTGATGCAGATTTCGGTGAATAAGAATGTATCTTGACAAACTGCCTTTAACAGCAAGCCAAATAAAATCATACAATATGCATACGCTGAGAGAAAAGTACAGATTGACAACCTAGCGGTGAGATAATAAGCGGGACAGAAATTTAGGAAATTTGGTTCGGACATGGAAGCGTCGGTTTTTAATTGATGCTTGGTTGTGTTCCGATGGCTCTACCCTAAACGCTGATACAGGTGTGACCTGATTATAGCAACATAACGAAATTATGACCAGCAATCTAACTCCGTCATGTAATGCAAATGATGCCTCATTTTGAAATTAATCTTTACATCTGACAAGATCACAACCCAAATGACAATCAGTAGAGCTTCTTAATGCTATAACAAATCTGTCCACAAACTGACTGACGTAAGCTATCAACAGAAGTACTTCAGCGCTAATAATGATGTGCACTTTTGCGGCACCACGTGTAATATGCATGGCACTGAGGACTTGCTTCTAGATGTCTGAAGGAAGAAAGAATGACCCAGTTAAACAAATAAATGTTTGCGTTAAAAAAAGAGGCTTCCCTTTATTTTGTACGGTTTTCTGACAAATAAATGCCTCAAACTGCCAGCACAGCGATTACCAACCGGCATGGAATGTTTATCACTCGTGTATATCACTACGTGCTCATTATCACTATTTATCACTATCCTTTAATATCACAAACCCTGTAGGAAGGATCAGTCTGCACTGAACTGTGTATTGGTAAGTGTCTTAGTCCGTATCGTATTAAGTCGTTTCTTGATCGAAAGTATGGATATGTTCACGGTCGCATGTTTCATATGTGGCTCGATCAGCCACCTACATATATATTCATTGAAGTTTTTCACTATAAGACGAGTCAGATTTTCCATCTGTACGAAAAGAATGTAATAATTATAACTGCGCAGCATTACTTCGACCTATTACCTGTCTTATTTACTACCGACTAGCTTATCATACTACTAGTCTACCGACCCACTGACCTACCTACTTATAAGTAGTATCTGCGAGATAAACGTTGCAAATTGCATAACAGCCATGTCCATTAGTCAGTGTCAAGCAGAGGAATGATTAATTTTACAGCAACTATATGAGTTTCACTACATGTCTGTTTGTGACACATCCGTCAGTTTGCAGCCAACATTTGATATCAGAGCTGTACCTAGCGAGGAATGGCATAAATGAGTCGATAGTTACTACACTCATCCGCCATCCTCATCGCGGTGTTACGTTGTTATTGAAAGCGACGTGAAATTTTAATAATGTATCGGACCTAACGCTTTCATACCTTCTTAATGTCGTTTGATTCTAAGATTGCTGTCCGCTGGGAGATCACAGATTATTGGCATCTTATGTAACTGGACAATACACAAAGAACGTCTTATAGTCGACCCAGGTTAGGGAAACGCAGAAAGTATACAAAGGACGTAGCTGCACACACATTTTCTATTCTAACCGAGCATCTTTGTCCGACGGGGATGCTTGCTGTTCATTTGAATATGATAAATTCTATCGTACAATGATTTTACCAATCCTATGACTTGACGCTTAAACCAATTTCAAGAAGCCGGGCGGGATATTCAAGTAACTCCGTACTTGCAAAATCTGGTCATAACCTTCAATTGACCGTCCAATCTGTAAACACTCCGGGCCTGTTATGTAAATAGTGTGGATGGTGTTTCCGTATAATATTTGCTGCATGTTGAAGTATATGATAAACAATTGGTCGAATCTGCGACTAGGCATTTAGTTGTTTGGTGTAGATTACAACTGCATAGCGATTCAGCGGTAAGTGCAATGACATACTACAAAGAACATAGAATATCGGAAATGGGTCGATCCACCATTAGAGAGCAAATGTATATTCGTAACAGACATAGAGCCAATTCACGTCAGTCATGGAGGGTTTTCACTGGAATGGCTTAATCAATTCACTGATTTAATAGCAAGCCACAAGATCGACCAGTGAACCATATAGGCATTGATTTAGGTCGTGATACTATATTATTTGGTTATGAGCTTACCAGATATTTAATATAGTGCATCTTATGCACAAAATATAACAAAGAACGCATATCTATCGCTGTAGTGAAAGAACATGCATTCGGTTCACTTGCAATACAGTAACACAAAGGTTTACAACCACAACAATATTATATCCTTGCTCTTTTTATCTTAAAATAAAATTGTCAGGAAATCTGACCCAATAATCAATTTTTTCAGTAACATCATAAACCGCCATCAAAACCATTTTTGGATTTGCGTATGCAGTGACCAATTCCTCGGGTAAAGTATATAAAAAAAGCTTTGAATAACGCTGAGTGACAGGTCAGGTCTGTAAAGATGTGTTCAGTATTGAGAGGTCATAGTGGGCGTATTTGTCACCTGAGCGGCGTTCGTGATATCCCAAGAGCCTCGTTTCATAGAAGGTGGTGCATAAACAAGTGCTTCTGTCGAAGGTCATAACAACGGGGCGCGGTCAATGAGTTATGAACCTACTCGCTGCTGCCCTTGGTCCTTGTTGACTCCTGCTTTCACCATATATGCAACAGCGGAAATCCCCTAAAGCCCACGTTGCTGCATCATTTCAAAAGCTGGGCGTCACTGATATTCTGATTGATCATGACAGCTAAATCCCTTAATTTAATCGATAAACACGCTTAGATGCGAGCAATTTCGAATTACGGTCCTTCATAAAATGCGTCATGCATTCGCATCGAAGGCAGAGAATTGTAAATAGATGAGCATGTAAAGATACGGACCGCGATACTTATATTTCTGTTAGTATATGTATGTAAGCACGTATGTATGTAGATATGCATGCATGTATGTTTGTTGTTGGGTTTGTCTGTAAGCATGTATTTATGTATAAAAATATGTAGGTATGTTTGTATGTATGTATGTATGTATGTATTTATTCATGTATGTATGTATGTATGTATGTATTTATGCATGTATGTATGTATGTACGCATGTATGCATGTATGTATATACGCATATACCTATGCATGTATGTATATTTGTATGCATTCATGTATGTTTTTATGTATGCTTGTATGCATGTATGCATGTATGTATGTATGTATGTATGTATGTATGTATGTATGTATGTATGTATGTATGTATGTATGTATGTATGTATGTATGTATGTATGTATGTATGTATGTATGTATGTATGTATGTATGTATGTATGTATGTATGTATGTATGTATGTATGTATGTATGTATGTATGTATGTATGTATGTATGTATGTATGTATGTATGTATGTATGTATGTATGTCTGTGTATGTATGTATGTATGTATGTATGTATGTATGTATGTATGTATGTATGTATGTATGTATGTATGTATGTATGTATATTTCTATGTACGTATGTATGTATGTAAGCTTTCATGTATGTATGTATGCAAGTATATATCTTGTAAGTATATATGTATGTATGTATCTATGTATGTCAGTATTTATATATGTATGTATGATTTTAAATATGTAGTCCGATTCAGATAAAACGCTAAGTGAAGCCGTTTTATTAGGTGATTGAATAATATACCAATCACTCATTCATCGCAGTGATTGTTTTGTCACCTGAGTTAGAGAAATCCTCAAAATACCCCTTCAATACTATCTATCTTGATGTGTGGTGCAGAAATCAGAATAACAGAGTGGTTCCGTGATCCATCACTCCATTGAGGTATCTTCAACGATATATCATGCTTTACAAACAATCAGGTGCTCTAAAAAGCGTGATTTAGTGAATATGACTGAGGAACTGATTCGGTATATCAACACCAAAGTTTTGTTCTCGCACATCAGAACACGCTCGTCATTTCTAGTAAATATAGTGATTTCCAATGCGCTGATCAAAATAATCACATGCTGCGCAGATCCAAAAATCGTCATCCACAGTGCATCACTAATCTTTCACATTCACGAACATTGCATGCAAATTGGCCGCTAAAATGAAATAAGATAAATCAATACGTTGGAGTACAAATGGCATTTGGCACTAATGTACTCATTCAATGGTAAAGGCTCAATTATTTACTATTTTTTGATGAAACAAACTAACTAAAAAACAGTTATCATCAATGTGTGTTTAAATATACGCTAGAGTAACCATTCTAGTTTGGTTAATCTTCATTATTATTGCCTCATGCATATTATTTTGCATCAAGAGTGTTTGATGGAATCTTTGCCGGTAAACAGCTCTTGAACAGCGTATCGTGATATTTAATCGCCAATATAACCTACGATTAGAGGGTTCTTATCGTATGTAATGACATTCATTTCATTTTTACACGGTAGTTAAACAGTACAGTTATAAAACAACATATTATTAGGAATTAAGTCTAATGTACTAGTTAATTGAATATAACTGAATGACAAGAATAAAGCGTTTTAAATTCACTCTTCAACAGACTTGACGACACTGCGGACAGATTAGTTTTTGCATCGTACAGCATTTGTAGACGTGTCATGGGGCGAATGCGATGCAAAGTAGAAAAAGGCGGCCACAGAGGTCTTGGTTATATAACATTCATTATCAGATATGCGAGGAAGACAGAATGATGTCACAGTGATTGGGTCTGCACTTTACACATGTGCTGCTCCTTACATCACGTTTTTTACGAATTTGAGTCTCTTTCAACTAACTATAGCATCATATATAGTAACATTGTTGGTTGCATCTGATCGGCATTTTTTGGTTTCTCACTAGATCATTCATGTTTACGCTGCCATTTATCAAGATGATACATTACTGTGGATCCACAGGCTTAATAAAACGCGTGCAGAGATTCATAATGTTTTGACCTTACTTGATGCAGATTTTGTCAGTAGATGATTATTTGAAGCCATAATTCTGTTAAACGACTCACTAGGAACATGTTATTATCGATAAAATGGCGACAAAACCTTACATAGTGTTCATAAAATGTGCCTTTAAATCAGGATACGAGTGACATCGCGCACTTCATTAAAGATAGCAACATGATTCATTAAATTTGGTCGATTGAGTGAAAACAACATCGCCCGAGACGAAAAGTGACGTTCATTGAAACAGAGCATCAATTTAATTAACATCGTGTTATGACCAAACACACTAAATTTGTTGAGCAAATTGTGGTTAGCCCCTACAGGCAGAAGTGACACGTTAGTAATAATTATGTCTGTTTTACGACTCGAAGATTACCCTCTCTCGTCCTTCATTCATAATGCAGGCATGTTGCGTTGTATATGGCAGCATCGAACCCTTTTCTCATCTTGACATACTTAAAAGGCTGTAGTCAATACTACAATTGCGTCAAAAATAGCCTAACATCTGACGAGCGGATGTTCGGGTTCTTCAGATAAAGCAACGTACTAGATTAAGCAGCGGCTGCAACAAAAGGAGCATGCTATTTAGCGGGTAGAAATCCGGAGCAATTAAACGTTTACGCTGTTACGGTCATGGTTTAATTATATGCCCTTTATTGTAAAGTCAAAGCCATTCGGGCCATACCAACGCCATAGGAGTATCATGGTTTCTGGATTCTAGTTTAAAGAAATCACATTTGTTTTCAGTATTGTTGTAACATAATGGCATATGTACCTAGTTGTAAACACTTTAAGCGGTCTATTTCGCCTGTAATGAACACATTTATCGGTTTATGTGGTAATATCATGACGGTGATGTATGGTGCTGCTTGTTCGGACGACCGCACATACCTTATGTCAAGACCAACATGGTATAGCTTTCAACTACTTGGTCAAGGCTGCATAGATGAGATGATATATGAAAGGTCACAGTAAATGTATTTTCATCTGGACCGCGCAAATAATATCCTCCAATAGGTATTGCTCCTCGGACAAATTTTTAGAATTTTGCAAGTAAATTGTATCGGCTTATCAAAGCTTGACACTGGCAGCTGGTCGCGGAAGGTTAGGGATTTGTTTTTAGAACTACTGTGCAAATCTAAAAAAACTTCTTCCAAATAAAACCGCAGTCATAAGGCATCGATCCAATAAAGCGATTCGGCTAGAGTTGTTTCTTTCTTGGTTTATTTTGTCAGACGGCGCGCTTTTGGTCGAATGCAAACCATGCTTTGAGCTGCTTAGGCGCATGTGTGTGCATGCACTTCCATAATTGCCTCATTCGTAACTGTGACGGCTTGTGGGCGGCAATTTTATGGCTTGGAGGTTTTGCAAGCCAAGCCAATTATTGGATTCAGCACATAATGATCAGTTTATGGTGAGACAAATTGACTCATTTTGTGTTAATTGATACGCTACTTAAAGTTCACATAACTGGCGAGATTTGATATACAATGTCGGATATCTTACAACTGTGGCGCGCAGTGAGGCATCATAAATTGTAAAGTTGAAGATACATGTCACTTAGCAGAGCAACGGCTGTTACCACCGGCTCAAATTCAATAGATGAGTGTTAATAGCACCGAAGGTCCTGACTGTATTATGAATGCATCGCAAAGTTATATTTAATTAAGCATTTATAGCCTTTTTAGAAAAGGTTGTGGCTAAATAAACGAATCAGCCGACGCAGTTGACATAACGTAATATATCAGAATTACCTAATAAGAGCCACGAAACAAGGTATTAAAAACAAAAGGTTGACAGTGTGAGAGTTGCTTATATACACGACTACATTTTTTTACATACATGCATACATACATACATATATACATACATACATACATACATACATACATACAGACAGACATACATACATACATACATACATACATACATACATACATACATACATACATACATACATACATACATACATACATACATACATACATACATACATACATACATACATACATACATACATACATACATACATACATACATACATACATACATACATACATACATACATACATACATACATACATACATACATACATACATACATACATACATACATACATACATACATACATACATACATACATACATACATACATACATACATACATACATACATACATACATACACATACATACATACATACATACATACATACATACATACATACATACATACATACATACATACATACATACATACATGCATGCATGCATGCATGCATACATACATACATACATACATACATACATACATACATACATACATACACATACATACATACATACATACATACATACATACATACATACATACATACATACATACATACATACATACATACATACATACATACATACATACATACATACATACATACATACATACATACATACATACATACATACATACATACATACATACATACATACATACATACATACATACATACATACATACATACATACATACATACATACATACAGATGTTCCAATGTTCTAAAAGTAGATGTGATACAATGTTATGCCTGAGCTGTGCTATCTTTGGCGTTATGTTACGACCGTGAATGTTTTGAGCTGGTAGACACGTATCAATTATGCAAACCTTTTTTCTTATAATATATGACCGCTACTGCGTGAACAGGGATTCGTGTTGGTAGGTAACCAACTCTTCATGAACACTTCTATGCTTATGTCACTGCTCCACGTGCGTAGCTCGTGACAACTCTTGACAACTATCCATCGAAAACACGGCTGCGTGATATGAATTAGTTAGTCCGCTTTGCATTGCCAAGCAGGCAACTTGGTCTTTCCGCCCTAAGAAAAGAGAGAATTATTGAACTGGTAAGTCAATAGTGTTTTCATTGCTGCCCGAGACCTAGTATTGTTATATCAGTATGTTGGCAACTATGGTTCATTAACTTATCGAAGTATTCTTATCACATCATGTTGACAAAAGACATTTACACATCTGTGTGTAGTTGAGTACTATAGAGAGCACGCGCACAAAGATATTGACAAATTTATAAGGTGCTTGCAAACCCAATAGTCAGCACACAGGTCCATCGTCCCATAGTATTGCAATGGGCTCCTTCACAATATGTATGTTTTATTGCTGATATTAATTCCAACAGACTGACAAAATTTCGTACTCAATGGTTTCTTGTGAAAACAAATGTCACAGTTAAAACAAAGTACACATTATTTAAAAGCATAGTGTTATCTTTCTGTTTTTACATATGCATCACGCGGCAGCCGTAGCCGAATACTCCGCGGTACATGGCGGCTTTGCCTGCATGCAATAGAACGTCAGATAGTGCTGCAAATTTATTTATGCGACTGCACATCATTCTTTTTGAGCCTGACGTTCATGATAACTGCAACTCACTATTGCTTCAGGCAACCGCTCCTATTTGATATTGACGTTGACAGCCACTCCTGTTGACATGGCCAAGTCTGTGCTTCCTCGTTGACCAACGTTGATTTTAAAGGCATGTGTTCGTAACAAATAACAAACGCTTCAAGAATTCTCCCGTTTTCAGAATTAATGACCAGCTATATATGGCAAATGGTGCAAACTAGTGCAGAGGTGCAGTAAACGTAAGCAGCCTTCATGGTTCGCTTTTGCATTGCTTATAATATGTTCAAGGCAAACAGTACAACTGCGTTATACGCAAGGCGTTTCGTCATCATCGCTATGCAGAATAGAAATCACACAATGATGAAATATTTCATATTTCTGCATACAAATTATTTTAAACAGTAACATGGCCGACGATTATCGCTTTAGTAGAATTTCGCGTGAGAGACACTACACTGAAGGACAAATACTCGTGTGTATTCTTTTTAATGCTCTGCAGTTGATGCTTTTCCGGTATCGCGGAAATGGACGGCAGTATGGAAACAACTACAAACATATATGTGCAGCGCATCAATATTTTTTTGTACCTACTCTGTCGTCAAGTGACGACTGAAAGAAGATACTAGCCATTTAACTGAATCTGTTAATTCGTTTTTACACCTCCATTACATGCCGGCCATCAAACGTCAGTACTGCAATGATGACAAATAACGATGCTTGGTTATTTATTTTATTAACGACCCGGCTTCTTACTTGTGGATTCTATCATAGATGGGCATTATAGCAGTCATGTAAGCGCTAAAAGCGGCAAAGGATTCATATCCTTATTATGTTTGCAACATTTATTTTCAGTCATCAGGTAGCCAGTATTGTGGCAGTATTGTGACAAAAATGACGCTGTTTCTACAGTAGCATAAGTCCATTAGGCGAGGATGTCGGTTTTTCTCGGTGCTCGCATGACTCATGAAGAAATTGGATGGCACTTTCGAATTACGGGTGACTACGTTGCTTACCAAACACACCCTCTTCTTCTAATGGAAATGAATTACAATACCTATTCGTCAATGCCTTACAGTGAGACCTTGTCATTTGCAGAACTGCTATCGCGCCTTTGTGATCCATTGCAAGACACTACTTTTGTTATGTGCATGAGCAACAAAAATATTTGCTAATGAACAAGACACATTGCTCGAGAGAATGGATTTGTTGCAAAATAAATGGTGCTAAAATAATGATGTATTAAAATCTGTTGTTGTAGGTTATTTTTTTCGTAACCATTTATAACCGTCATCCGAATCTTGGCTGGTCATATATATGCCGTAAAATGTGAAATACAGGCTACAGTAGGCGTGTCAATGCGTCTAGAAAGCAATAAATGGGTGCAGTTGACCTTTTTGCATTTTAATTTCTCGTCTCAAAGTTCATTTAATATATCATCGGTGCGCATGTTTTCCAATTATCTATTCTTGCAGCGATACAATTAACAGTACTAGATATTTTCGGAGTATCTAGTTAAATCCCCATTAATTGACACCAAAATTGCTCAATTAAAATAGTGACCGTTATGGCGGTCAATTCCATTAATGCATTACTACGGCCAGTAGAATACATTGCAAAATGTACCGTAGGCTTCAAAAAATGCTGGGTATAATATGAAGACATCCATTTATCGTAATTTATTGTTTAATGTTCGCAGTTACAACTCGCATACACTTGAACTCGACATCCACCAGCAGATGAATTATTCAAGATTAATGTCGCTATATCGACATAGTATGCACTGACTGTAATTACTGGCATGACAATCGTTGCGCTAAATGAACTGCAAATGTATAATATCTATGAAATGTCCCATGGAAAGGCGTCACACTTATAGTGTCCAGTGTCCGCTCGCAAATCGTTTTGGAAAGTTCCGTAAGTACGAAATATTCCAATTATTTATATACCGTAATATTTCGTTGAGCATGTTTGCTATTGATTATTTAAACATGCGCTGAACAGCCCATGAGCAGGCTGACTTGCGACACACTGATAGGCAGACCAATATACCTTCAGGTAGACATACCGAATATATGTAACCTAATATAGGCAGATGAAATGATATATTTATATAGTCTCGATAAATCCTTGAATATATATAAAGAAAGTGTTTATCATTAAGCTTGCGCATATTAAGTACGAAATAAGAGTTTGACACAATCATGATACAATGAATATTCATTAGCGTCATGAGTTATTTGCACTGACGTACTATTGTGGGGTCATTCTGCAACTCAGCTGTTAACTAGACTCTTCTTAGCCAGATAATCTTGCCCTGTAAGTAAAATATGACATTTATTAGAGGCACAGTGGTCTTAAGAAAATAGCTCTGCAGCAATGAGAAATGCAATTTGGAAAAGCATTTTTGGCTACTTACTTTACTTATGATTGGATGCCAGATGCATAACATAATGATGAATCTTGGCCAAAGCAACCAAAAAGCACTAGGATTAAACTTCATGTATATCGGAGAAGGTTGTCATTCACCCATCTTGATGAATAGCTTCAGCGTGCTAAAGATTTGCACTGTAAGCATTATATCGTGCACTACTGCTTGTCTTTGACATGATTTGTGTTAGGCAAGGCTCAATTATGTGCGGTTATTCTGTTGTATTCGTCCGGAAAGCAACTGCGTGCTGGTGGGAAAATGATAACATAGGCGTGCTACCCAAAAAGTGGACACAATAATAATGCGGTTGAATTCGCACCTGTGGGTCGATGTCCTGCGTTAAACACATACTATTTATGTAATCATTCATGTCACATATTTAACTGATTATTTAGCTTGTGCGTTTGTAAGGCTTACGGCATGATTGTTAGAGTATCTTTGTTTTTGTAGTTTACCAGTAAAACGCAATGGTAT
>CM067356.1:73152143-73174643 GCA_034190875.2 Urechis unicinctus
ATATCTCTTCGCTGTCTCTCTCCCTCTCTATCTCTCTCTTTCTATCTATATGTCTCTGCCTATATCTATATATTTATATATATATATATATATTTAATGCTCACATATATCATACCTATGATCCCATATATGTCAATTCCATCATTAATCACACGGTGCCCTTAGATTCATGAGCTGTTAATCGCAACTCGGTTAGCTCTGACAGGCGTGTAGTTGAGACAAGTTGGACATGGTTGTCGATTTGCTCTCGATACGAGCATTGGAGGGACTGAATGTGATTTTAATGAAGCGCGCACCATGATCAGCACATGGTAAGACAGATTGGAATAATTGTAAATCAGATTTTCACGCTAGCTAAAATCAACACAACGCTGTTTTACACAGTTATTTTACGCTGTTTCTGCCGAGTCTTGATTAATTGATGAGCGTGAATATATTGTGCTCTGAACCCCCGCAGTGTTTGTCTGGCGATGTTAAAACATGCAATCGTCGGTAGGCACAGCCAATGCCATAAATCATGAAACGAGCATTTAATTTGCAGACGCATTACGCGCAACGTTAGGAACAGCAGTAACATAACAGCGCTTCTGTAATGTTCCCGGGTATGCGTCCGATGCAGTCTTAATTATCACAGCTCTATTTTAATATGGAGCAGCAGCCGGCAGCAAAAGCCTAATAGCTGAGTGCGACAGTTGTTTTCGATATATCGGTACCGGTACTGACAACGATTCTGGGATGTGAATACGAAGTTAGAGCCGTACGCACATTTTCATTGAGTGGAACAAGATGACACTTTAATTAAGACTCAATAACGTTACTTTTTCTTTTAAAGTACACTAGATTTTGCGATAATTCTCACCCCTCACATGTGCGACTACATTGGCCACTCTGAAATCATGTCTTAATTAGCTAGCAATGTCTACCGCCGTTACGTCTAAAATTTGTATTTTGTCTCATCAGAAAAACTCCAAATGTAAATAATCCTCTTCTTTTCGTGGCACTTATCTTCGATTTAGCATATTACAAGAATCTTTACCATGGTCGTGTTTATAGTCAACGGTGGCTTAGATGTTTGTGGAAAGCTCCTTTTATGCTTGGCAGTAGAGATAGTTTGACTAAATTCTTGCTTTACCCACCGGCTGATTTAGACACTGTGACAGAAGGGTACTACCATGTGTTTGATTCATAGGCCTTTTACTTCTTATCATTAATGATGTGCATTTTTATCTAGCGCTGAACAGTTGTATCAGCAACATCTGTCAACTTTGTCAATGAAACTTACGAATTGACGGGAACTTTAGCAGCCATACTAAAAAAAAAAATATTTGGAGGCATTATAAGGTTATGTTACAATATTGCGGGCTAGAGATAAAAAAAACCGCTTCAATTTGGAACCTGACAACATTAAATACAATGCAATGTCGGCCAGACAGATGATTTACTTGGTTGTCAGTATGGTTGTGAAAGGAGAAGCCAGGAAAATATCGGACATTGGGCATTATATCAAGGCCTATCCTTCGTGAGTGATTTGAGTAAATTAAATTAAATGTTCATTGTCCGAGAATTAGTCTAATGGAGCGGATGTTTAGGTTATAAACAATGAAAATGCTGGGTGGAGTGATTACTCTAGCGTGTAATTATCACAATATTATCTTTGATAGATGAGTTTTGTTTTATTCATTGCAATGATTGGCGTGATTTTGGACGCTCTCATGATGCACCGTTCATAATGGAAATTAAAAACAAAGACAGCAAGGAGTGTTGAAAGAGTGCAACTATTCAGCACTCTCATCGCTTTTGCCCTAATCAGTGAGCAATGTCACTCACTGCAAGCAACCGTCATGCAGTTAGAAACATATAAGTGGGCACCCCACACATAGGTGGTGATGCTATTAAAGACGATATATGTGGCCAGATTAAATACTGACGCGAGCTTAAGCAGACTTACTATGAGCAATGCCTGTCATGAATAGAAAATTCGTACAGTGTAGAACATGAAAGTGTCAGGATCGCTTCATGCAGCAGTAATCAACAGTTCAGTGGGTACGCGGTCGCGGTTCAGCATACCAAGTGGATCTTCCACCTTAAGGGTAAAGTAACTCTGAGATGAAAATTAATGGCTTGGCAAGACAAACGGTGTCAGAATACGCTTACTGAGTGTACTTAGCAAAAGAGGCAGTTGATGTGTAGTTGATGAATCGTCTTTTGTACACGTCATTGTAAGTATCCCTGCCTTCATACAAACGTCCATAGATTTATGAATGTACGCGTGTAAATTTGCGTGAGGTAGTATATTCCTGTACTAATGCGTTGCTGGGATTTGCAATGTGATGTGTTTATGTTGTGTGTGTTATGTTCGTCTATATTGTGTATAGAATGTGAGGTGTGTGCTTATATGTGCGTTTGTTGCGAGTGCGAAGCTTGCCCATGTCTTTAAAGTGCCTGTCGCACGGTTATAGGTACTTCGCTGAAATCAATTCATAATGTGATCAATAAACTCAAACCGGTCCAATAACCGTCGCATCTGATCAGTTAAGGCCAAGATTTGATAAAATGTCAGTTTAAATAAGCGCGCCCGACAAAACATTGCGGCAGATATTTTCTAGGTCAACCATGCGTGTGACGTCAGTAAAGGGCGATTAATTTTTAATGAGTTCGTCGTCTCGATACGCCGGACTCATCTTTAAAGTCGAATTTCGATCCGAAAGCGCGCACTTTTGCGAATTATACATAGACAGAATAGATACTTCTGGGTTATATTTCCGTAATCTGGCGAAAGAAATAACATGATTTTTCGTGCGATAGGCTCTTTAAGCTCTATTATCATCAACAGAAATGAAAAAGCTATGCACACGTTTACATAGCTTTGGCACCGTAGTTTGAATAGAAAGCAACTTAAGCTTATGCAGGTGTTGCATTTTAACAGAAAAAAATGACACGACCATTAATACCCTTTTCAATTTTTTTGGGGATAATCAGATGGTGCGATCCTATTGATTTGACGGGGGAAATGATGTGTACCTGGTTAATTGAATTGGTGCATGTATAGAGCATAATTAGCGATACTTTAAACTGCTAGTGTAATTATGCCTTCAGATATCTTTAAGCAATTGTTAATAATTATTCGCTGGATCATATGGCTTAGATAATTCTCAGGCTTTATTTAACTGATGCATTGGAAATAGATACACGAGCAAGCATATAGTATTCAGACTACATATAGGGTAGTTGTCATTGGTTCAAAAAGCACCACAAATTACATCTAATGTATTAGGTCTAGCTTGATCGAGTATGTTGTATCCTATTACGTTTGGAGAGACGCAGTCTCTCAAAAGGTATGGTTTGAGATTGAAGTGCAAAGGTCTGAAGTTTATGATGATGGCTGCGGACGCTGGAGGTGTTAAATAGTCCTAAGGCGTACCTGGTCTTGATCAATACCAATATGCGATTAAGGTAAGGTGATTTGGTGCAGTTTCAATTAGTTTCTGATCATTAAAAATCATCGGAAATTAAAGCAAGTTCAAAAAGAAAAACCGACGCTATCGACGATTCAATAATCTTCAATTGCATAAGTATTAGTAGCCACCACCTACGCAGCCAACGACAACGCAGCCTTTGCTCATAGTTATTATTTATAGTGTCTAGCCTTCTGTATATTTAAAATTTTGTCCAAGGTCTTTATGCTAGATTCACCCAAAATATTCTGAATTATCAATTTTAACAATAATACAATGCCTTATATTCATAAAGTCCAGCAGTAAGAGATTACTTATCCATTTTACGACTTATCCACCGATTAAAGCATTGCAATCGTATACTGTACACCTTTCATTCGAAACAAGTTGTGAATATCGACATGCCAATCTAGGTCGAGTCCGCATCGTGTCTGCTCTCTCTGGCTGTCATCCATTAGGTGATCTTGTCAGACATCGCTAGCAAATTGCATTTTCCATCAATGTTTATTGCACTGTCATGCTCAGAATTCCTAATGTGCACATTCTATGTTCCGCGGTAGAATTTGCTCAAGAGTGGTTAATTTGGCGTAGTTGACCGTTAAATTGAATGTGTATTGGATAACCGACATAAAACTTAAGCTATGTATCTGCCATCACAACTGAACGTTTGTTGAATGGATAGGCGTTGCCGGAGCAATATGACTTATGATGCCATGGTCCTATGTACAGATCCGTGCTGGAAGAGCGATGCTGGTTTATGAAACTAGAAGTTTGCGAGGATCCAGAGTCTTCGGAGCCGGATACATTTGAATTGCAAGTTAATTTCGGATTCTGTTTAGCGTTAAAATGATACTAAGTAAATAATTTCGCAATGCCATTAATATCATGCAGGATCGTTACAAAATTGATACAGAAATACAACGAAATTACAAATGACTCTGAAGATGTACGCATCACCCTAATTATAATGCATTTACTTTCGATAGTAAATTCCTTGATGCATCATACATCAGTTTCTTTGTATGACGATTGGGTGTTGGAATGGATGGCATTGACAATATATCGGACAATGTATTGACTAAAAGGCAGCAGAGACTAGAAACGAACAACCCTAACACAGGCTTCCATTCACAAAATGACGTGTACACTTTGTTTTGCTCAATTAACTCTTATGATGCTATTAAGCCACTCAGTCCTATAGGTCTGTACCAAAAGAAGCATAAAATGCCTAAAATGGACATCACGTACCACGTTTGATAACGTATAAATTGCGTTCATCGAGGAGATGCACCCGCTGGAGCCTTCATCGTCACAGCTTTTTATGAGGGTGGGTCCAGCAGTAAACGATGGTTGCTAAGTGCGATAGCCCGTATCGACATATCACTACTTCTCCATTAAGATTAACGTATTATTATTATTAACGTATCCACGTTGTGCATGCTACCTATTTGACCAATTAAATAATGGCCACCTATCGCTAGATAGAGGAGCATTATATATGGAATGAACGCACATTATCTTGTTTACACAGCGCTTGGTCTTATTGTACACGTGGTTGGATTAGATCCGTGTATGAAAGCCCCGTAAATGGCTTTTATATGTAAGCTGGGTGCTGATTACAGGATGGCAAAGACCGGAAACGAACCACACTTAAAGAAAGTGTTCAAAAGATAACGGGTATTCCAAATTGCAACTCCTTATTCGACGATGGTATTAAAACTGAAGTAAGGAGGAACCAGCAGTGAACGATTTTGTACTTAGTGCGCTAGGTATGCCGCCTCAAAACCTCGAGTATATAATACTTCGCACCTTCTAACATCAATATAGAGGTCCCTTACAATAACTATGATCCATGTATTTTGCTATTTTTATATGCTTTTATCACTCCAACAGCTGAATGGACTCACTTTATACTTCCACCGGTTGACAAGTGATATTAATATTTAGTGAGGAAATCGGATGTTTTCAGACGTACTATTCGGGAAATCAGGTAAAGGCAACATCGCCTCGAGCCTTATTTATTTAATGTCTTTCTCGCTTGAAAATTATCCTAAATAGACATGAAAACATTGTGACATATGATGATTGCTGGCCCAACATACTAAGGTTAGCAACCAGAACACACAATTACAGCCTAGTGTCTTAACAGTTTACATGCGAGTAGTGGTCTGATATACAGAGAGTGCATTCTCTTCCAACGTTTAGAACAAGGCTAAACTCCAAATGCATGGAGCCACTAGATATTAGAATGCTAATGTCGTATCGAGATCGGTGGCGTGGAGAGAAGCACACAATACGCACTTGTGATAATGAAGACTCCAACTGCAGGTGAAGGGTTTATAAGAACTAGAACT
Organism: Urechis unicinctus; assembly: GCA_034190875.2. NCBI lineage: Eukaryota > Metazoa > Annelida > Polychaeta > Xenopneusta > Urechidae > Urechis > Urechis unicinctus. The sequence continues at coordinate 73,157,953 of CM067356.1, forward strand.
TTATTAGCTTTCAAATTTTAGAAGTAACTTTGCTTAACTTTCAGAGAGAAATGTGTTAAACCCGGAAGCCCAGAGAGAACTGATTTTTGAAATGTGAAGTGCTTCCCTTAACGACTAAGGCACGCCATCCACATTCTCATGGGACATGCAGTAGCCCGGTCGGTAAGGCTTGGAGCTTTTGGGCGTTGCCTGGGCAGGATGGCCATGTGGCTCTGGGATATTGGGAATGTATGAGGAGGGGGGGGGGAAGTGGCAGGTGACATGTAGGTCACTCGTGGATCTGGGAAACTTGAAACCATCAACAGAGGACTGAGAGGGTACGTTATGATGATGTGTAGGTTTGTTATCAATTTGGCACACGTCACTGTCACTAGCCCTTAGTTTAGCCTAATATTAACGTACCCAAGATGCGCATTGTATTTATGCATTCTCCAAGACGGAGAAGCATCATATTGACTCAACCAGGGCTAATTTCATAATGCTTTGGAAGCAAAGTGGTTGATGTTATAAGCAAACTATGTGGCAGTTGGGATAGTTTTGTGTAGTTACATTAGTGTCGTTAACTGTGTCCGATGCATAATGGAGGCATTTGAACTAACCCAAAAGGTATGTTTTATAACGAATTATTAAAGAACGCAAATTCAGAGAAAGTCGACTTATCAATAGCCGGTTACCCTGTACCTTTGCCAGGTGGCGCTTAATAGCAGCTCTTACTCACCTCTGTGATGAGCAGATTAACGCTGTTGGCATGGTATTTAGATATACTTTCTTAACTGGTCAGATATGTTTTCTATATCAAACGGTATCATAAGAAAGCACTTTACATCACACACCTAACGCCCGCTCTATAAAACAATACTTCAGTGAACATCAGGAATGCTTTATCATCCTTTTGAATGTATAACAAGACATGAAATGAATTTTACTTACAACAAGAATGTGATATCTCGGCCGTGATGAATGAGAATGATTGTTATGCTAGGTCACTACACTGTGAGTGCTCTTGCCGAGCTGGGGATAGATGTCAAAATCAATGTCACTGAACAGCAAGGTATGTGCTGAACATAAATGATGAACTATGGGGGATGCCGCAATTGTGTTGTTCATGTATCTCGCTGAAAACCTATGTTCAGTTTCAGTAGCCGGTCCAAGTTTTATACCGCCACTTGCAGGCTGATTTTCATTTGAATGTTTTCATGTATCATACTATATTTGCTATCTATATAGCCACTTAGCATAAGAATAGCTAATCGCTACAGAGCCAGCTATTTGTACGAAGTTTTTTTCCTTTCCAGCAAATGCTCAAATTTAGTCGATAACGTGAGTAACACCCAATGTTCTGAATATATTGTAAATGGTTGGAAAGCTTTATATAGACGGGCCAGATGAGGTTGGCTGTGCCTGAACAAATCAGCATAAGTTACAAATAGTGATAGCTACGTGCGACCCGCCCTGCTTATATGCGTGATAATTCAAAATCGGATCGTAAGAATGCGACGCGTAAATTGTCACATTGAACTATCGATGTTGTGGTGGTAAAACAGTCCTAGTTTGGTGTCATTTATAAATACATTTTTGGCGTCGCATTTTCGATCAATGGGAAATCCTGTTGCTCAGGCATATGTTTGCATACAGATTAGACTGCCTACTTGTTCAGTTCTCTTTTTGTCTGATGAGGTATATATATATATTTATCTCTCAGTACGCACAACCTATGCCGGAAGGCGTGATATGAAAGCATAATTTATAGGCGCTTCACACGCAGCGTTTGAAAACTTCAGGTTCATAACAGGGCTTCTGTTATTGTCCTGGGCAAACCTCGTAGCAGGAGGGCACTAATGTAGTCTCTTTTATCACAGCTCTATTTTGGTATGGAGGAGCAGAGAGCAGCAAAAGACTAAAAGCTTATTTCACAGTTGTTATCGAGATATCAGGGTTGTTCATCCAAAGTTCAAGGAATAAGCAGCTTGTAGTTTGATAGAGCAAGATCATACCCTGAATTTTCAATTTCCTATAGATCTGCGCCATATTTGCTGCTAAATGTACCCCCTGCATGTGTGGTTATATTAATCCTATTGATTTTATATCTTAACACGTGAGCCATGTCTATCGTCTTTATGTCTAAAACATATGTTACTCATCAGAAATAATCCTGATTTATTTAATCCTCTTTTCATCGTGGCTCTCGCATACGCAGCTTATAACAAGAATCTGTTAATTGACTACTTTGGTCGCGTTTATAGTCACATCTGGGTAAGATATAAGTGGTAAGCTCATTTTAAATATGGCAGAGCGAATAGTTTCTACTCTTTTTTTTTGCTGTAACCAAGGCTTATTTATATTCTGTCATTGAACTGTAAGAAGGGTACGATTATGTTTTAGATTCACAGGCATGTTCCTTCTTATCAAGATTTCGTAAAGTTGTGTATAGAAAAGATCAACATCTGTAACCATTACCAATTGAGCTTACTAGTTGACGAAAACTCTGTTATCTTATGCGACTTCCCTCAATTTGAACATATAATGGCTGATAACTTAGCGGCAGATAGTATATTCTAGATACCTTAACAATTATGAAGGTGGTACGTGGATGTGGCGGAAATATCCACTGCACCACCTGTTTTACTCAAGTGTGAACCCGCCTTCATTGAACCTTTAAACACTCACATGAAATAATGACATCAAAATTAAATGTTGTATCCACAGTGGTTAACGAGTTGATACTTTGGCGTGAATGCACGAGGAATAATGCGTTGATTAGTCAACTCTCCTAAAAGATTACGACCAAGCCTTTGATAAAATAATGTTCATTCTCTCACCACTCCATCACTATGATTATTTATAGTACTTATAGCCTGCATTAAATATGATGAAATATCAGGGGATGCAGTCACATGGGTGGGACAATTAGTGATAACAAATTGTCCGGCTTTGTTTTGAGAAATGTCGTTCTGACGCTTCTGGCAAATGTGTTATCTTTTTTAAACTCGCGAAATGCTTAATGTAGTTTTGTCGGTCTACATTAAATGACATCATAAGTCAATTATTATTCGAATGCTACACAACAGTAATTATTCGATCGGATATACAAAGAGGAGCTAGAATCCGTCAAAGCAGCACCTGGCCTATAGATAAACATCCCAACGCTGCGTATTTCTCATGCGATCTCTTTTGGATTAATTACAAAAGCATGCTACTCTTTTCATTTGAAGGGAAAAAGCATTCATATTTGGTTTATGCAGCTAGTACATATAGCGACGTATTATAAAGACGGTTAACAAAAGATCAGCAAATGACAATGAGCGTGCAGAAATGTCACAATCAGCTAACAAAAGGAAGCAAAATTACATTAATTATGTTTTAATACGTTTGACCTTAATTGCAATGCGTTCTATAGGATTGCTAAATATTATTGGTGCATAAGACAGCTGATCCGCTTATTGCTAGCGGAACACATAACTCAAGCATAGCCACTTCATTTCTACGAATTCTGCGTCCATGTCATTTACTGTATTTTATGGAAAGCGGGAAGACACTCTATTAGATGCAGACCGAACCTGGTCAGGCAGCACAGTCTAAGATGTTATAGCAAATATCTTCCTAATTAAGGGTATGGCGTCATTCATCAATATTCATTGAATATCCAGTCGTCGAATGAACAATTGTTTGAATATAGTGCATTCGTTATACATGGTGTAATTTGATGCAGATTGCGGTGAACCAGAACGTGTTTTGGCAAACTTGTTTTAGCAGCAATCCCGATGACATGATAAAATATGCATGGGCTGGGAGAAAAGTACTGATATACAACTTTGCGGTTAGATAGTAAGCAAGACAGAAATTTACGAAATTTGATTCGGTCATGGAAGCGTCGGTTTTGCATTATTGCTTGGTCGTGTCTCGGTGGCTTGATTCTGAACGATGATAAAAGTGTCACCAGATAACAGCAATATGACGAAACTATGACCAGCAATCTATCTCCCGCATGATATGAGAATGATGCCTCATTCAGAAATTGAGCTTTAAACCTGACAAGACTATAACCCAAATGACAAATGTTTTTACCCTAAATGACAATGTCTTCCTCGAGGAAGAGCATTAAAGCTTCTTAATGCTGCAACAAATCGGTCAACAAACTGGCTGTCGTCAGCTATCAATATAAGTACTCCGGCGCTAATAATGACGTGCAATCTTTGGGGCAACACATGTGATACTCATGCTACTTTCTATCAGAAAGAAGAAAAAGACCCAGTTAAACGAATAAATGTTTGCGTTATATGAAGATGTTTCCCCTTTCTTTCAAGCATCTATCATGCGATGATCTTTTATTTTTACATCATTTGTTTATCGTTTCAGACATGTTACGTGAGTGCCTTGTCCTATCAATCGTCATAGAATGTCGACATTGAGTATTTGCTCGAGTTGATCTGCAGAGAGAGAGAGAGAGAGAGAGAGAGAGAGAGAGAGAGAGAGAGAGAGAGAGAGAGAGAGAGAGAGAGAGAGAGAGAGAGAGAGAGAGAGAGAGAGAGAGAGAGAGAGAGAGAGAGAGAGGAGAGAGAGAGAGAGAGGGAGGGAGAGAGTGCAAGGGATAGAGAGAGAGAGAGAGAGAATGAGAGTAGGCTATTCTCAACGAGTGTCGCTTGACAACTCGATGTTCCATTAAGCTATGTTGGGAGACACGAGATATGTAGGACTGGAGGTAAGACATCATTTGAGATCAAGACTGATCTGTGTATCATCTGAGTTATTCAACTGATCACAGCGTCAAATTGATCTTATCTGCAATTATTATGTTAATTGAAGTGTAGGTCAGGAGACAGGAATCTGTGCGCACAACGTTGCTTGATATAACATCTAAGAAACAAAGGATGTTTTGTTATGAAAGTAACCAACAAACACTCCATGCGATGTCGTCAATTGAAAAAGGGTGATAGTATATTATTAGTAAACATGACGATAATTTGCCCAATATAGCGTCGAACCGCATGGTGATTCCGATCACAGATTTTACTTATGTAGTTTACGCCGATCAGTGTGTAAACTGAACGTATCTGTCGTTTTGATCGCATGCCTGGGTAGTTTATGTTCCAGCGCACATCCCGGAAAGTCAAATTTATTATTCTATTACAATAACTGACTTAAGCGAAATCTAGATTGATTGAATCCCTTGATCTGGCAGATAGGCGTATTATGAGGTGGATACACTGAATCCCTTGGTCCGGTAGATTGGCGCGTTATGATGTGGATACGTTAGATCCCTTGATTGGCATGTTATTATATGGATCGCGACACTTAAGGGGCTCGCATATACGCCGCCGCACAACTGGCAACATTAATGCGGGCTACATGATGACAGAAGTATATGTAACGAACATAACAATGACATTAACCATAATTGGGCCGTTCCCCTTCTGTCGCATTAAGCGCTAATGTGACGACCGAAATATCCATCCGTAATGAAATGCACGAGTAAGGAGCCTGGTTGGTGATAAAGTAAACAAGCATCCATTGCTTTAGGTCATTACGTGTACGAAGGCCGCATACAGCACTGACGTTTAATGGTCGGCATGAAATGGATGTGTCAAAATGAATTAGCATATGCTGTTGAATGGCTAGTATCTTCTTGTTTAAAGGTCAACTACAAAGATTTTTTTTATTCCATTTTTCCAACGTTCTATGTTTTAAAAGGGTATCGTGACCAAAATAAGGTGACTGCGCGCTTTTTTTCTTTAAGAAAAATGATTTTTAAATGTATATTTCCCACGTCAAATCTGACAAGATACCACTCGGTAAAATTCGTGAATTTCCGTACGGTGACGTCATTCAGGTTGTTTGCGAATATTCATCGCCATCTTTAGCCTTCCCGGTTGGTTGACAGCGTGTGACTAACTCGTCTTTATTCACGGTCTGGTGCGTTTCTTGGTGTGGATTATGCCTTATTGTTGTGCGTTTGGTTGTCGGAACAATGAGAAGTCGGGCTTGACTTTTTTTGTTTCTAAAAGACATATGCGCCGCATATGGGTGTCGAAAGTCAAGCGTAAATACTGGAGTCCTGCCCTTATAGTTATACGACAGTTCTATGTTCTGATCATTTCGAGAAAAGTGCTTATGAGACTGACCCATAGCTGCTCAAAAGTCTAGGATTTCGTAAGAAACCTAGGCTCCGAAATGGTATTGGCAGCTGAGCGGATAGATAAATCAAGTGACAGTGGTGAATCACAGACTGAGGTGTCACATTCAAGTACTGCCGACCTAGGCTAGGCGAAGAAACTTCGCCTGTCAGCGTCCGCGCTGTTTGCTACACCAGGGGCGAGTGCCTTTCCGTCTGCCGACCATGAAGCTTGCTCTCACTTGTCATTAGGGGTGAAGGCAAATGTTTTTGTGAGTGTCACAAGGCAACTGCATTATTATATATGATGAAATGCATTGGCAGGGATAACTTCTGTCGTATGTATCCATGTGTGAATGGACACCGTAAGATGTGGGATTGCCAACTTTTTACAGGAGCTATGCCCGCAGGGAATTTGTTTATGGCTTCAGGGATTTTTGTTAGTTGCAGTAGTGCTATTAGAACACTGAACATGTTCAGGTATGGGAAAATCCCAAGCCTGTCAAAGTACCAATTTCTTTTGGTGTGAACATGCATTAATCTAAAATGAGACACATGTTATTTTGACATTGATTACCAAAACCTGAATAAGTTTCATTTGCACAAACATTGTTACCCAATTAAAAATTGGCATATAATATAACTTACTTATTATATGACTATCATAAAATATGAATATCATTGATTTGCTTCAGACTATGTACATCAGGTGCTTGATCTAAGGCAAAAATATCCAAGCTACCGACTTGCTGAGGTCCTTGCAGATGACAGGACTGTCTCACCACCTATTGCCTTCCAGTACGAGAAACCTGAAAAGGATATTCTCGTAGGTGCTCACAGGTGTCGATTCAACCTGACCAAGAAATCTTCCGCACCATTGTAGATAATCTGTACATTTGCCGCCCGGGTCAGGGAAGGATTTTCTAACAGCTGTTACCACACAGGCTGCCAGCACTTTCATGTTTCTTTTGCTCAGTCTGTGCCATATCCAGAGTGTAAACTGGCAGTAAGCTAGATACCTGAATAATCTGAAGCAATATGTCAATTAGTTGTCTATGGTTTTAAAAAAACAATTGTCATTTGTCAACCATTCCCTCACTTCATAATTGTATTGTAAGCTCTGCCTCTGGAGTTCATGTAACTGGCATTATTTATTCTTGGCTATGTAAAATATATTGTATTTATCAATATGAACACTAAATATTTTACACAGTGGAATTAATGTTCCCTTTGTAATAAATATGATTGTTCAACCTCAAACCATCTTTTTGGGTAGCAATAATGGCTAACTTACTCATTATAGATACCTCATCTCCAACAGGTCTGTCCATTTGATCAAATTTCCAGCACATTTTTATTCATGCAGCTAGCCAGGAATCTGGGATGCTTGGTGATGCATGTCCATTCCTGCGTTAGAGCCATCACTATCTCCAAAATTCTGTGGCTGTGTCCATTGGGATGCAGTAATGACATCTACACCTAAATTAGAGAAATAATTAAAGAGTCATTGTAAATTTATATTTGTGGTACAATGAATATAAAAGGAAAATACTTTATAAACTGCATGCAAACATCTGTCCACAATATTCAATGTGCTCAGGGTACAATGACAAAGCTACATTCACTAGCCAAGTACTATTTGTTGTAGTATTAGGTCTGTCAACATACCATCCTCTACTTACAGAATGTGTAAATTTATTGGGTAAATGAAACTAACGATTATTTTTTACCAGTTAATATAGTTCAATAAAGCTTAAGAAGTGTATTCTAAAACTTACCATTCAACGAAATCTTTTGTTGATTCTTCTTCCGAAGCAGACCCTTGAGTTAGACTTAGAGCTCCCGGTGTCATTTCGTAGTGTGACTTGGATTTTTCAACTCCCGTCCGTATTGGCTCAAATAAATAGTCATGGACATGATTTGCCCCAATGTTATGCTATGGGGACTCGTAAACTTCATCAGAAGACGACATGGCTTGTCAAAACGGTGTAATTTTAAAATCCAAACAATCGTTTTTCTCTTGGAGGCAGCGCAGCAGGAATGACGTCACGCAACGTGCACCTAGCGGCCAACTGAGGCAAAATGGCATCGAGAAGATGGCTTCGTAATTTCTTCCGAATGAAACCTTATCGGTGGATTTTTATTACTTATGCATGCCGTTGCAATGAATAATGGGTCCCCGTTGGTTTATGAGTTATTAATCTTCAATTTAAAACACATTATAAAGAAATGATGAAAATCGTTGTAGTTGACCTTTAAGATTGAATGCATTTGAAACGAGTATTTGCTATTTAGTGTAGTGTCTCTCGCTCTGAATTTAATCAAAGTGATTCTCATCTGACGCCGCGATGAGTGGAACAATAGTTTGTATTTGAATCCAAAGCAATGTTCTAACGCCTAATTTTATACGAAATGACTCGGCATTCTTTCACTACAGCTCATTCGAGACCCATTAATAAACATCCATAATGACATGTATTTGTATCATTTCATCAGCGTGAGACCAAGCACTTTGAAGAAAAGTTTTCAGGTGTATGACCGACATCTTATGGAATGTAGTCAATTGCGGATGCTATAATGAGAGGAATACTTGGAGGCATTATAAGGTTATGGTGAAATATTGCGGGCCGGAGATAAAAGGATGCCCACTTCCATTTTGAACCTGACTACATCACAAAACTATCATGGATTAAAGTGTTTTGCTTTGCTCTTTAAAATGATTGGCGTGCTTTTTGGCGCTTTCATGATGAAAATTACAAAACAGACAGCATCGAGTCTGGAAGAAGTAAAACTATTCAACACTATCACCGCTTTTGCATAAGTGAGCGAGGTCACTCAGTGCCAGCACCCATTATGCCGTTAAAAATTTATTTAAACGGGCATCCCACACATATGTGACGATGCTCATATGTGTGTCCAGATTAAAGGCGGGCGCGAGCTTAAGCAGACTTACCTTAGGCAATGCCTGTCATGAATTACAAATTCTAACGTTGTAGAACATGAAAGTGTCAAGATGAGGTGTTTTGATTGTTCCATGCAGCGATAATCATCGGTTCAGTGGGTACGCAGTTCCTGTTCAGGATACCAAGTGAATTTTCCACCATAGGGATAATGTAACTCTGAGATGACAATTAATGGTATGGCAAAATAAAAGTTGGGTATCTGGTGTGCGCGGTGATGAATTGATTCTTGTACACGTCATTGTATGTGTGCCTGTCTGTATGCATACATACATTGATTTATGAATGTATGCGTGTAATTATACGTGAGTTTGTATATTCCTGTACTAATGCGCTGCTGTGATTTGTAGTGTGCTGTTATGTGTTGAGGTTGTGTGTGTGATGTGCGTCCATATTTTGTATAGTATGTGAGGTGTGTGCTTATATGCGCGTTTGTTGCGAGTGCGAACCTTACCCATGTCTTTAAGCTCTATAATTATTAACATAAATAAATGGGCCATGCACAGTCTTATGTTTCATAGCTTTAGTGCGGGGTTTCAATAGACAGCAACTTCAGCTTTTGCAGGTGTTGCGTTTTAACAGCGAAAATGACACTTGACCATTGATATCCTTCCCGATCTCTTTTAGATTTCAGATGCGTGCGACCCTTTTGATTTGACGGGGGATATGATGTGTACCTGGTTAAAGGAACTGTGACATTTAGTGATACTTTAACAAGCTAGTTTAGCTATGCTGTAAGCGGTGTTTTAACAATTTGTTAATAATAATTCGCTGGGTCATATGGGATAGAGAATTCGCAGGATGAAGGCTTTTTTCTATTGATGCATTAGACATAGTTACATGTGTATGCATGACAAAAATGTGTGTGGTATGACACAGTGGTAGTTGTCATGCATTAATGATGCAATGTTGGTTGTCATCTTGAAGTGATGATGTGCGATTAGGGTCTGCGTCAGCGTACATGCTCACTTCTAACGAAATAACGGTTATGTGTGTCAATGCCGAAACGCTACATGCACTAGCACAAATTCAGGAGATCTTTGCTTATTATAACAAAAATATATCAAGGTCAGGTAGTTGTAATTAGCGTCGATACACGCGGCAGCTTTGCAACTGAGAGGCCACAGCCGTTGGCATAGTAATTTCATTAACCATCTTTGTGGGTCGATAACGCAATCACATTTTCGCGGGTATTTACTAGGGCATGGTTGGTTCCATGCATCGGTATTGGTGTGCGCCAATTGTTCTATTACACCGAAAGGTTACCCAAGCGATATTTGTCCTACTGATCAGATATGCTCCGGACTGGATTATCTGTATAAGCTATCCAATGTCATCAAATCGAATATGAAGGAAAAATTATAGCCGAAGTAAGAACTCAACTGCACATACTGATATGTTCCAATGGAGATGTACACCAGGGGTTCATCGGCACCTGGGTTTGGGCTGCATAGATATGGTAAAATATTATATATGGTAACGTGCACCTCGATTTTAGTCAGGGTGACGAAAAAATTCTGCTTTATTGCTGAAGATAATTGACTTTTGTTGCATCATCAAATAAAATTGCCAGAAAACATCGTGTGTTTTATTGATGTGCATATAATCACACAATTCATCTATAAGTGCGTACATGTTGGTTGCAAATGAAATTGAATCAATAAGCTGGTATAGCGTGCCTTCCGCATGCATCCGTGTGCGTCAACTAGACGCTGGTTCCGCCATAAAATCACTAAAGGTTTGCCAAATCATTGACTGGAACTAGGTAAAAGTCATTACAAGTTTATTATTTGTATACGGATGTGGTCCGTGGGTAGATATGTTTTCTGAGCATATTGTTCTAGCATACTTCGAGAGGATTGTATTCCTAACTTACAAGTTAATGCCCAAAGCGCAGCCCATACCAAATCCATGATAAATTAAAAGGTAACTATCCGCTACAAAATCAAATGACGGCAAGATATTCAGCATATATGAGTCTGTAAGCTATGTGTGAAGTAAACAAGAGAACAACCTGCAATTAATTTACACCAGCGCTGTTTTTATGTGCAATAAAGCTAACACATATGTTCCGTAATTTATTACTGGCATTATAGTGTAGTAAGCATGTCAATCTTTTCATGTCGCAATATATCCACATACTTACATATAACCTTGTTGATTTCTCAAATTTCATGTTTCTGCTTTGTAGATTTGTTTCATGTGGTATTAACCCAAATGATTTCAGCATGGAGTATCTACAAATTGTCGGTATAGTATTCAGGCTGCATATCTTGTAGTTTTTATTGGATGAAATGGCACTCCAAATTACATCTTATGTATTAATTCTAGATTAACCAATCATTTTTCATTCCCATTACGTTTGGAGTGATGCAGCCTCAATGGGGGTATGTTTTCAGATTGATGTGTAAAGGTCGGTAATCTATGATGACGGCTACGGACGTTGGAGGAGTTAAATAGTCGTATGGCGTACCTCATCTGGACTTCCTCTGTAACAATTTGTAAATCAGGTAAGGTGGCCTGTTGCAGAATCAATTAATTTCCTATCATTAGTTATCATCGCAAATTATTGCAAATGGATTGCGACAAAACTGACAATATCAACGCGCGCTACCGGATGGCAGTACATGAATGTAGCTAAAGTGATAATGATATTAACCCTGATTAGATCCTTTCTCATCCGAAGATTTTTGCATGTGTCAATTAGCTGCAGAAGCTTTGTGCAAACGTTAATCGAGGTAATGCAGGTTAAATGATACGCGATCAGAGATTGTTAATCATGTTGCCGAATGTTTTAACCCTCACGTAATTCCTGCAGTACAAGTAGATGATAATGTGAAGATGTGCACATTATGCAGTTAAACGATTCACTAGGTACAGGATATAATCGATAATATGGTGAACAATAAAGGAACAGACTAGTACCAGACATATGCTAAGGAATATGGTGCGTATCGTTAGAGAAAGAGTAAGAGAGATATAGTGAGACAGAGAGAGAGAGAGACAGAGAGTGAGACAAAGAGAGATAGTGAGACAGGGAGGAGAGAGAGTCGGAGAGAGAGACAGAGAGAGAGACGGAAAGATAGACAGAGAGAGAGAGATAGAGAGAGATAGAGATAGAGATTTAAGGGAGAGTATATATATATATAGTTATATGTATATATGTATATATATATATATTTATGTATGTATATATATATTTTACATATATGTATATTTATATATTTATGGTATATATGATTATATATATATATATGTACATATATATATATAATATATATATATATATATATATATATAGAGATATATATATGTATATATATATATATATATATATATATATATATATATATATATAGATATATATATATATATATATATATATATAGATATATGTTTATATATTTATTAGAGAACGAGAGAGAATGTTATAGGTAGAGGGGGACAGAGAGAGATAGAGAGACATATAAAGAGACAAAGAAAGAGAAATAGCCAAGGAGACAGAGACAGAGAGAATGTAAGAGAGAGAGATAGTGAGATACATTTAGCGAGATAGAGAATGAAACAGAGTGAGATACAGATAGAGAGAGAAAGATAAAGAGAGAGGGAGAGAGAGAGAGAGAGCGGCAGAGATAAAGAGAGATATAGAGATACAGTGAGAGCGAGAGGTAAAGAGATTAGGCTTTTTTTGCCGAATTTTGGGAGACACGATATATGTAGCACGGAAAGCACGACATCATTAGAAATCAAGACACCTCTGTGAATCTTTTAAGTTGGCGTTCTCAATGCGACCATCGGCGTTCTCCAAAGTATGACAGTTTAGGACGAGGTAAGGACGCCAGTCCGGTGTGACGGCAGTATTAGGAAACGCGTATATATATATAGCATATATATATATAGAGATATATATATATATATAGATAGAGAGAGAGAGATAGATATATATAGAGATATAGATATATAGAGAGAGAGATATATTATATATATATATAGAGATATATATAGGGAGATATATATATATAGTATACATATATAGAGAAATATATGTATATTATATATATATATATATATATTTATATATATATATATAATATATAGATGTATATATATATATATATATATAATATATATATATATATATATAATTATAAATATGAAGATGATGCTTTGTAGGTATCACAGAAATATATGGTAGTATGCAAACACCTATAGCGCATCAGACGTGAGTGCTCAATGCTGCCCTAGAATGCGTAATGATGTCCAAGAACGATGGCTGATTATTTACATTATTGCCAACCACGCGCCTTGCTCGTCGATTTCATTAAGGATGGGCATTTCTGTCGTCACATTAGCGCTAAAAGCGACAAAAAAGGAATAGCCCAATTTTTGCTAATATCATTGTTATGATGGCTACATATACTTTATGTCATCAGGTAGCCCGCGTTTATGTTGCCAGTTGTGCGGCTGCTGCTATGCGGGACCCTTTAGTGTCGAGATCCATATAATAACATGCCGATCAAGTGATCTAGCGTAGCCACATCATAACGCGCCAATCTGCAGGATAAAAGGATTCAGCGTATCCACCTCATTAAAAGGCTTGTCCGCCGGATCAAGGTATTCGATGCCATTTTTGATACACTGCTTATTCCGACCACACTTGCTATGGTCATTCGTCGCCGTGCGCATCTCTATTCTGAGATTCATTGCAAGAATTCAGAATTATTTATCTTAAGTGCAATTGTGTCAAAGTTATTGAAAAATCGTTGTAAGATCAGTAATTTAAACCGCATAATAGATTCTAGTTCATTGCACCACCGTGCCTTAATAATATTCGGGTTTTAATGTTCCGTCAATTTTTTATAATTCTCTATGTCAAATATGCTATTGTCTAAAAACAGCAGCAAAACTTCACCGACCCTATATTCATTATTTTTCCTGTCCAAATAGTCAATTTTGTTTTCGCCTTACAGCAACCCCCTAAATATTTGCAACATACACCAAACGTATGCGTAACTCCGATATGCCCCATACACGTAATAATTTTGGGATCACCATTGAATCCACCACGCGCTATAGTGATTTACTAAATGGCTTTGAATAGACTGCTTCCTTAAAGCACGCACAGTTGTGCCTTAATCAAGTATATATTTGAAACAGTTATTGTTGATTTTTTTCTGACAATCTGCCTTTTGATTTTAAGTAGAAAATAAATTCACCGAAATTTTGTTTTTAGAATTATTGGTTCACCGCTAAGATAACTGAACAAAATGTGTATTATTTATAGTCATTCGCAATGCAGCGCTATTATATAAGGACCTACAAAGTGGTGTAACATGTATGCATTCTTTTACACCTTATTTTACGATGCAAGTGTTGAAGCCTAAGTGGCAGGTCATGCATAGCAGAATAGTAAGAACCAAATGTATCTGAATTATCGCAAATGATTGTAATTAAAAAAAGTGATTATAAATATTACAGATTCATACCGGCTTCAAAAATTAACTCGACTTTACCCCAATTTGATTCATTCTATGGGCGAAGAAATTTACTGATATACGCTAATAAATCTATACATCTTGACCCTATTCGTAGACAGCACAACCTGAACTGCTTCAGTTATATTGAATAACGAAGGCTGGTCGAGGGACCAAAGCAGCTACGATGGCCCATGTAAGCTTGCAAAGTTTGCATGCAACCAGGCTGCTTCCCATTATACACTGCTATGAACACCAATTTGATCAAGCATTCACAAATATGCTCCAGGGAAATTTCCATGGATATGTTGTTGCATAGGGTAACGAATAAGAGACATGAATCGATTACAAATAGCGGGTTGAACGGGATTACTTACCCACGCATACTCCAGGCATATCGAAACTGACTCAGACCAATGTGTCGTTAATATACATCTGCCATTTAGAAGATGTCACTGAATAGTTACTTTCCCGACGAATACAAGAGAAGAATCGCACATAATCGAGCCTTGTCTGATAAAAATCATGTCTAAGACGAGCAGACGATATATTGCTTAGAGCGCAAGTCCTTAGCACACTGATGCTATTCATCAATGTGGATGAATGACAACTTACTCAGATATACATGAGTTTACCAAAGTTCTCATATTCTGCAGCACAAAGGTTCAGATAGACAACGAAGATGCCTCGTCCTAGTCTGTCTGCCTATCCGTTTGCCCTAAGTCCGCCTGCTTATAGGCTATTCAGCGTACGTTTCTACAATCAATAGGAAACATGCTCATCGAAATATTACGGTAGATAAATCAAAGCGAGATTTGCGCGATTTGCGCGCGGACTTTATTTGAAAGTCCCACTAAATTTCATGAGAGTCATGCGAGCTCCGAAAAATGCACAATCATCTCCAATAGAAATTTATGCTACCAATGAAACAGCATCCATTACAAATAAAATATTCCGTCTCTGCCAATTAACAAACGAACACTGCCACATATATATATATATATATATATATATATATATATATATATATATATATATATATATATATATATATATATATATATATATATATATATATATATATATATATATATATATATATATAACATTTGACCAAAAAGGGTCGATGCGATGTCTTTTCAGGGTCGAAACATGTAAACATGAAGATATTGTACCGAAAATAGGGTTTTACTTTTATGCTGATCCCAATCATATATTACACTGATGTAATTTATGTCGAAATCAGTGCGTTAACTGAGCGCATCTGCCCCTTTTGTTGCAGTCAGGAGTAGTTAATGTTCCAGCGCATATCCAGGAAAGTCATATTTATCATTCTATTACAATACCTGACTTCAGCGAAATCTAGATTGATTAACTCCCTTGATGCGGCAGATGAACGTGTTATGATGTGGATACACTGAATCCCTTGAATGCGGCATATGGGTGTGTTAAAATATGGATCGCGACACATAAGGTGCACACACAGAAGCCGCCTTACTACTGGCTAACTGATGACTGAAAATAAATGTCCGAACATACTAAGAATATAAACCTTGTTCCGCTTTTAGCGCTAACATGACTGCAATAATTCCCATCCATGATGGAATCCACAGGTAAGAAGCCGGGTCGTTAATCAAGTAAATAAGCAAGCATCGATATTGGTCATCATTGCCGCCCTGTCGTTTGATGGCCGCATGAAATGGAGGGTTACAAACGCATTGACATATGCTGTTGAATGGCTAGTATCTTCATTCAGTTGTCACTTGACGACTGAGTAGGATTGAAAAAAAGGAGTGATGCCCTGTGGTTTTCATTGCACCGTCCATTTCCGCGATACCGGCAAAGCGTCAACTGCTTTAGAACGAATACAGGCGAGTAAATGCCGTTCAGTGGTAGTGTCTCTCAAGCAAAATTCAACTCAAGCGATAATCGTCTGCCATGTTACTGTTTTAAATAATCCGTATGCAGAAATATGAAATATTTTATTGAGTGATTATTACTCTGCAGATCGATAATTACGAAACGCCTCGCGCATAATGCAGTTGTTTTGTTTGCCATGAACATGTTATAACCAATGCAAAAGCGAACAATGATTGGAACTAACGTTTGTTGCGTCTCTGCACTAGTTTGTTCGCCTTTCTCTTTATT
>CM067356.1:73177143-73182143 GCA_034190875.2 Urechis unicinctus
AACGCAAGATGCCTGCATTATACATGAAGTTCGAGAGTGGATAATTATCTGCGATTCGTAAATCTGACCTTATTATCACTTAATTATCACATCTGCGTTCAGTGGTTAACCACAATGTGCTCACCAAATTAACGTGTTCGTTATAACACGATGTTAATTAAATTTATTCTATGTTTCAATGAATGTCACATTGCGTCTCGGACGATGTTCACTTGACTCAATCGGCCAAATTCCATGCACAATGTTTTTATCTTTAAAAGCTTGTGCCATAACGCACGTCTGCAAGATTGCAGAGTCGGAAAGATAGCAGACGGCAGCCAGCTATATGACAGACAGATAATCAATACTACATGCTGCAATTTACGCTCGGGTACATAGTATTTGTTAAACGTAATCTGTCGTCCGTAAACTATCAAATGATCGTTTACAATTATGTAGATAAGACGATTATGCAAATAGCCTTTTATGATTTGCCGTCGAATCTTTAGTGAGCTTACAAAGAATTCACAGGCGCAATTAACTTCAGTCTAAAAGGTTCGCCTCTGCTCATTTTATGTAAATTGTGTTAATGTAGAAGTATCGCCAAAGGCTCTCTGATGTTAATCTACTGGCAGGTATTCAGTAACTGAACAATTTGTCTGCATTAATCGTGAATATTTAAGATAAGTGATTCACTGTTGATGACGATTGTTGGATCTGAGCAGCGGGTGATTATTTCTTTTTTATATGTATATTTGAGTCTGAATTATAAACCAATAATGTCCTAGTCTTTTGATAAACAATGAAAATTGATTTAACGCAACACTAACTTTGCTGCATCCTTTAAATAGTGAGGTCGGCTTAATCAACATGTACACAGATAGATATATTTCAAGATCGAAATGACGAGCGTGTGCTGATGTGCACGAACCGAACCTAGGTGTTGATATACCGAATCTGAACCGCAGTCATATACAACATATCTCGCTTTTTGGAGCACCTGAGTGCTTGCAAAGCATGATATATCGTCGACTATACCTCAATGGAGAGATTGAAAATGAAGCCACTCTCTTATTCGGATTTCTAAATCACGCATCAATGGAGATATCAGTGAAGGGTATGTTGATGATCTATTCAGCTCATGTGATAATACAACCGTTGCAACCTTCCATGAAACGAGGCTCTTGGAATATCATTAACGCCGCTCATGTGACAAATACGCCTACTGTAACCTCGCACTACTCATCACATCCTTACAGCCCTATCTTGTTACTCAACGTTATTCAAAGCTTTTTTATATGCTTTACCCCAACACTTTGGTCATTGCATAAACAAATCCAAGATTGACTTTGATGGAAGTTTAGAATGTTACTGAAAGAGAATTGTCCGAAATTGATTATGATGTCGGCTTTCATGACAATTTTATTTTAAGATAAATAGAACAAACATATAATATTGTGGTTGCTATACATAACTGTACAGAAAGCGGACATGCAACAAGAGCTAGCCCTGTGTAACTGAGCCATGTGTGATAATGAAAGATACAACGTGAGCACCCCACCTTGTCCCAACGAAACATTGCGAAAATGTGGCAAAATGTACACGAGCGATGAACCTGTCATGCCTGTTGGTAATTGCTGTGCTGGCAGTTCGAGGCATTCATTTGTCAGAAAACCGTGCCAAAGAATGGGCAGCTTCTTTTTGAACGCACGCATTTATTCGCTTAATTCAGTCTGTTTTTAGGTTCAGATAGCAAGTAGCAAGTACTAAGTACCATGCATAATGCATGGTGTGCCCCAAAGTCTACACGCCATTATTAGCGCTAGAGTACATTTACTGATAGCTAAAGACAGTCCGTTTGTGGACAGATTTGTAGTAGCATATAGAAGCTTTACTGCTCTTCCTTGAGTAAGACAGTGTCAATAAGGTGAAGTATATATATGTCATTTTCTGAATAACATTCTCATAACATGACGAAGATGTATTGCTTGTCGTAATTTGGTCATATTACTATAATCCGGTACCAATGTTCAGAATTTAGCCGCAGGAATATAAACCACCAATGCAAAACCGACGCTTTTATGTACGAACCGAATTTCTACATTTCTGTCCCGCTTATTATCTCACCGCCAGGTTGTCAATCAGTACTCACTGCCTATGCATATTTTATCATGTCATTGGGATGGCTTTATAAGGCAGTTTGTCAAGACACGTTCTGATTCACTGCAATCTGCAAGTAAATGGAACCATGTTTAATGCTGTAATGGAAACCTTAACGAATGCACTAGATATGAGCAATTGTTCATTCGAAGACTAGACATTCAATGAATACTGATAAATGACACCATCCACTTAATTAGGATGAAATTTGCTATTGGTTCGTTGATTGAAGTTACTGACCATGTTCGGTCGGCATCTAATACCGAAATGTGTCTTGCCCTCTCCACAGATTACAGTGGATGACAAAGTCGCAGAGATTGTAGAAATGAAGTTTCTATGCATACGTTATGTGTCTGCGAACAATTATATGATCGGCAGAATAATGTACAATTCATGTAAAGCATTCCAATAGAACGCATTGCGAAAAAGCTACAACGTGTTTAACTTAAGAAAGAGTAAGTTTGCATCCCTTTCCGTATATTCAAAAACTCTTAGCTGCTTTGTCGTTTCTGCACGCTCATTGCCATCTGCGGATCATTGTAAACCGTCCTTACGATAGGCCTCTATATGTACTAGCTGCATAAACCAAATATGCATGGTTTTTCCATATGAATAAAAATTATTAATTAACACATTCATCCTCGTCTATCCAACTCCTTGATGACTGTGTAGGCATAAGTTTTATTACACGGAAGAGTTTAAGGATTAAATGAAGGCTCGTTCACACTTGAGAAAAACAGGTGGAGCAGTTGATATTTTAGTCACACCCTGGGGTCGTACGTGCCACCCACATAATTTTTATGTCTCGATATGATACAATACCAATACTGCCGATATTTACATACGTTGGATGAATATAGTATCTAGATACAATTACACCGGTAGAATGTATGCATAGTTGTCCAACAATGAAGTTGGTTGCATCGCTAAGTTAACAGCCATTACATGTTCCACTTGATGGAAGTCGCATAAGATGCTGTTAAAACGCAACACTGTCCAACCTGAAGTTGAGTCTCAAAATCACCGGCGCTAAAGCTAGGAAATACTGCGAAATACACTTTCCACAGCAGTTACAAGTGTATTGGTTGTTAAATTATAGGCACACAATCAACGGTTGAATCCAACCTTTAAATTAGAGGTCATTGACCCCAACATTTGAACAGCACATTAAGATATACCAAAGAGATGTTCCGAAATGTGTATATTTGCTCGGATACATGTCGAAACCTATTTCAGTTACAGTAATAGTACGCAGAGCATAGACCTTAATATTATCCCCAATGTCCCATATTTTCTTGGCTTCTCCTTTAACAACCATATTAGTATTTGCATCGTGTTCGATTTAAAAGCAACTGTATCCGAGTGAAAGCAACTGTTTTTCATCTCAGGCCTGCAATATCGTAACATATTCTGATAACGCATCCAAATGTTTCTTTCATAAAAGAGTGGCTACCGGAGTTCCCGTCAACTAGTAAGTTTAATTGACATTGAAAACAGATACTGAAAAACTGGCGAATTCTTGATAAGAAAGAACACGCCTGTAAATCGAACACATGGTGGTACTATAAAAGTGTATAAATTAGCCTCAGGTACAGCAAGAATAGAGTAGAAACTATCTGAAATGCTGAGTTTAAAAAGGAGTTTTTTCAATAATATCATACCCAGCTGGTTCTGTGATTTAAAATAAATATTCGTTTTATTAGCTGCCTATGAGACGTTAAGAGCCACGATAAGACGTGGATTATATAAATCATGATTATTTCTGATGAGAAGTAACATATGTTTTAGACGTAAAGACGGTAGACATTGATCGCAAAGTAAGATATAAAATCAGAGGGGTTAATATAGCCACACATGTAGGGGATGAATTTAACAGCAAATTGTGGCGCAGTTCTTAAGGAAAATAACATTTCAGGGTATGATCTTGCTCAATCCAAAGATAACTGGATGCACACACCTAATATCTTTATAGCAACTGTCGCACTCAACTGTAAGTCTTTTGCTGCTGACTGCTTCTTCATACCAAATTGAGATCTGCCCAAGAATATAGCGGAAGCGCTGTCACAAATCAACAATTACCCAATGTTGCACGTGATGTGCCTGCAAATTACGTATTCACTACATGCTTTTGGCAAAGGTTATGCGTGCCAAAAGTTAGGTGAACGTTTCAACCTCATCCGACAAAACTAAGCTGCCGGGGCAGGCAGGAAAATGTTTGTGCAAATATATACCTGAGCAAAAGATTATCCAATGATCTAATCTACGATGCCAATAGTTTATTGAGAAAGGACCTCGAACTATGGTGCTTTCAACCACCACAACATCGATGACAAATAGCTCGTTGAATGCTTACGATCCGACTTTGAGTTATAGATATTATTTATATATATCTATATGATATCTGCTGTACTATATAGCATGGGATATCTATATATATCATATATATATGATAATATATCTATATCCGACAGTCCTCTCTCTCTGCCTTATCATATATAGAATTCACCTAGAGAGATCCATAATATATATGCCTTCGTCTGATATATATCTTATAAATAATGAGATATATAGAGATTGACAAAGGACCTCTATAAATATGTGCTTTCAACCACCATTAATAGTATATGTATATAGCCTCGTATATAATTAAGGCTGAAAGAGACTTTGAGTATGGATATATATACCTAACATATATATATATATATATATATCTCTTGGTTCGTTGATATTATCATCCATGTTCATCTTAATATCTTGCACATATATATGAATAAGTATATAGATGTTTATATATACGTATATATATATATATATCGGCATATATAATATGTATCAATATATGGTATAGAACGGCATTGCAT
>CM067356.1:73184643-73284643 GCA_034190875.2 Urechis unicinctus
TAAAATTCGTTAGATGAGGATGATTGGACGAAGCCCATCACATTTGATAGAAGCCATGTGCCTAGCGTCAATAATGAGGCAATACGTCGAGGTAGCAATCGTTTTATTCCAATATTGATGGTTTCAGAGATTCCGTTTGTAGCACCAGTTTGCAATTGTTGTCTGGTAATACATTACCAATGAGCCATACGCTATAAAAACAAACTCTGTTTTAGTTGTGCATATATCATATCAATTGGCACATTTCTGCACTATATGAACAACTTAACCGAGAACCGTTACATTAAAACCCATTTCTGAACATATCGACGAAGCGATGTAGCGGTTGGTGCGGGCGGTATCTGGTCAATCCATCAAATTCACTATCCAAACTTCAGGCAAAACCGCGGCTCCAACCAATATTCACTATATAAAGTTTACTACCGGCATGCAATTAAAGGGTTTTTTGACATAGGTTTTGAAATGAATAGTATCGAGTTTCAGCTGTCACGTGGCGACTGTATTAGGCTGCATAATTGCAGGTTGTCTTTTTTTAGCGACGGTGTATTTCCGTAATATCATCAACAACACAGTTCAACAATTAATGCATTCGAAGTCTTTACCCTTTCAGTGTAGTAACTGCACGCCAAACGAATTGAGGCTATGTTGCAGGCTATATAATACGTGTGCAGCTATTCTACATATTTTGATTCTAGGTAATAACTGTTTTTGCAGATCGATGATTTTAAGTCCGGCATATGATGCATTCGACAAGATCTACTGAGAAAATGACATTATTGATGAAAAAGCAAACAATTAATCGAGTACTGACGCACAATTCCGATGCAATTAATTATATTTAACCCTTCTTAAACTACGCACTGGGTAAAATGCGTTAGGAATTGATATGTTGTTTGTATGTATTACGTAAGATGCCCGACCGAGGCTATATTGTCAAATTGTACATGTTAACCGGAAATTGTTGCTAAACAAAATCCGTAATATCATTCTTATTACATTTGAATAGATTTTAATGAATCTGTGATAACCATTAACCTAAACTATTTGCCATGTATAATATGAGGCTTATATTTATACCCTTTACACCTGGAATTAGCATCGTCAGCATTTTACCTCCTTGTCAAAATGTATTCCACGATTAGCTGACCATCCTAGAGTAGAGAAATCGAGACACAACATGACAGGCCTAGACCCTGTAATCCTACTCAGTATGTTTCCATTTCATGATTGAGCACGATGAGGCGTTACAACTGGTCACGAAGTATGCAGACTATCTTTTAACAAAATCATCACCAATGAGATACATTAAAATCTTCCCTGATAACGAAGATAATTATTCCTAACGGAGAAGCTAGGAGTGACGGGAGAAAAGCGACGTTGAGCCCGCTTCATTTGCAGCACGAGCTTAATAAACAAAGCCTTGTTAGCTTTACTTCCATGACCGATACCGTGTTAGTTCTGTTTTATTAACTTTTACATGACATATTGCAATTCCTATATTTATCACTGAGGCTTTTTGTCTGAGCGGATGACCGATTCCTTTAGAAGCTAGTCGTCTGAGTTAGCTTATATACACAGCAGGAATTTGTTGCGCATGTTCATTTGCGGAAGCAAGTCACCTACACGTGCAAAATAAGCTGTCCATAAAAGTGCCTTCGTTGAATTTGTACATGAGAATTGAAATAATGTGATATAAAATGGCTCGCCATTCTTTCTCGCCCGCTCGCCAGAGATCCACAATGACCTCTATTTGTATCCTCTCATTAGCGTT
Source organism: Urechis unicinctus (assembly GCA_034190875.2). Classification (NCBI taxonomy): domain Eukaryota; kingdom Metazoa; phylum Annelida; class Polychaeta; order Xenopneusta; family Urechidae; genus Urechis; species Urechis unicinctus. The sequence goes on from CM067356.1 coordinate 73,186,415, forward strand.
TTGACCACGCGTTTTTGCTTCCAAGTTTTTAGTCGATAACCGTCAATCTGTTAAATGCAGTCAATCACAGATGAAAGAGTTCTGCTAAAATAAATTTCCTTGCTACTTGAACATAACGCTCAGTATATCTTTCAAATTCAATAACATATATTTGTGGTCTAGTAACATGGAGGTAGCCATTGTTGCAGGCCCGAGTTCTCAACAGTCATGTTAAGCGCCTAAATATTCTACGCCCTCAGTGTCATGGTACATCCACAGCGTATATATGTCTGTATGGTGTAAGTGTGTAAATATATATATATATATATATATATATATATATATATATATATATAGATATATATAGAGATATATATATATATATATATAGAGATATATATATATATATATATATATATATATATATAGATATATATATATATATATATATATATATATATATATATATATATATCATATATATATATGTATATATATATATATCTCTACTATATATACATCTATATTTATATACATATATATATATATATATATATATATATATATATATATATATATATATATATATATATGAATATATATATTCATGTATGTCTGTCTGTATGCATATATGTATTTATGAATGTGGGCTTGTGTGTATGTATCAACGTATGTATGGTCAACACAATGTGGGTGCTCTTGCTGAGCTGGGAATAGATGTCAAAATCGATGTCACTGAGCAGCAAGGTATGTGCTGAACATAAATGATGAACTATGGGGGATGCCGCAATTCTGTTGTTCATGTATCTCGCTGTAAACCTATTTTCAGTTTCAGTAGCCAGTTCTATACCGCCACTTGACTGTTTTCATGCATTCTACTATATATCTTATCTAGATAGCCACTTTGCATAAGAGTAGCTAATTGCTACAGTGCCACCTATTTGTACAATTATTTTCCTTTCTTGACAATGATCAAATTTAGTCAATAACGTGAGTAACACCCGAGGTCCTGAATATATTGTAAATGGTATGAAAGCTTTATTTAGACGCGCCAGATGAGGTTGGCTGTGCCTAAGCAAATCAGCAAACGCAGTATATCAACAGATATTGCACTTAACTAATAAGCACTCTGATACTAGGTATTGATAACAAAAGATTGACATTGTTGAAGGTCCTCATCTAAACAGCTACATTTATGCGTTACTGACACAGGTACGCAGCAATACGGTACAGACTAAAATGAGAACATCGGCCTTTTGAGCACTGAGTCAAGCTATATAAATGATGTGACCGCAGTTGGCCATCGAGCCAATGTGAACAAAAGAATAAGTTACAAATAGCGACAGCTTCGTGCGACCCGCCATGCTTTTTTGCGTGATAATTCAAAATCAGATCGTAAGAATGCACCGAGTAAATTGTCACATTGAACTATCGATGTCGTGGTGGTGAAAAAGTCATAGTTTGGTGTCATTTATACATACATTTTTGGCATCGTATTTTTGATCATTGGATTTCATGTGGCTCAGGCATATGTTTGCATACCAATTAGACTGCCTACCAGTACATTTTGGGTCTGATGAGAGTGAAACATATATCTACATCTCAATATGCACAACCTTTGCCGAAAGGCATGAAATGAAAGCTTTATTTATAGGCGCTTCACACGCGCAACGTTTGGTAACTTCAGGTTTATAACATGGCTTCTGTTATTGTCCTAATGCAAACCTCGTAGCAGGAATGCACCAGATGTAGTCTCTTTCATCACAGGTCAATTTTGGTATTGAGGAGCAGCCAGCAGCAAAAGACTTAGAGCTTATTTCAGAGTTACTTTCGGGATGTCCGGAGTTTGCATCCAAAGTTCAAGGTGTACGCAGCTTGTCGTTTGATGGAGCATGGCCATTTCCTGATTTGTTATTTTTCTTTTGATATGCGCCACATTTTGCTGCTTAATTCACCCCCTGCATGTGTGGTTATATTGATCCTTTTGTTTTATATCTAAATAGGCGAGCAATGCCCATCTTCTTTACATCTAAAACATACGTTACTTTTCATCAGAAATAATCCTGATTCATATAATCCGCTTCTCATCGTGGCTCTTATCGTCTCATACGCAGCTAATAACAAAAATCTTTATATTGACTCACAAACACAGCTGGGTAAGATATTAATAGACCGCTCCTTTTGAACGCAGCAGTACATAGAGTTTCTACTCGTGTCTTGCTGCACCCACAACTAATGTATATACTGTTATAGAACTCTAAGAAGTGCACCACCATGTGTAAGATTCACAGGCATGTTCCTTCTTATCAAGAATTCGCCAGTTTTGTATAGAGTAGATCAACATCTCTCTTCTATATCAATAAAGTTTAATAGTTAATGTGGACTCTGGCAGATACTCTATTATGAAAGAAACATTTAGAGGCGTTATTAGGTTTCATTACGATATTGCAGGCCTGAGATGAAATCAATTGATTTCACTCGGATACTGACCACATTGAACCCGATGCAATTTTTAATATGGTTATGAAAGGATAAGCCAAGTAAATATCGGACATTGGGGATTATGTCAAGGTCTATGCTCTGCATATCCTTATTGTAATAATTATAGGTGGCATGTATCCGAGCAAATATAAGCACTCTCTATGGTATATATCAATGTGCTGTTCAACTGGCGGGGTCAATGACCGCTAATTTAGGGCTGTCATTTAACCATTGGTTTTCAATAGCATCAAACTTAACTACCGAACATTGTTACTGCTCTAGAACGTGTTATATGCTTACATCATGAATCAAAATGCCATTGATATGATATCATAAAAGCGTATCTCACCATGAATTCACCAATCCGTTACCGATGACTTGACGATTAAGCCAATCTCAAGAAGCGGGGCTAAATGATCAAGAAACTGCCTACTTGCAAATTTGGTCATTGTCTTCAATTCACTGTCCAATGTGTTAACCCCCTAGGCCTGTTATATGAATTATGTATATGGCATTCCTGTTTGATATTCGTTGCATGTTGACGTATATATTGAACAATTGGTCACAACTGCGTTTAGGTATTCTATTGCTTGGTGTAGATTACAGTTGTATAGACATTTGACCCCAGCGGCAAGTGTAATGACATTCTACAAAGAGCGTAGAATATCGGAAATGTTCCGATCCGCCATGTTAGAGCAAATATATATTCGCAACAGACGAAGAGCCGATTCACGTCCGTCATGGCGGGTTTTAACTAAAATTGCTTAACAAAGTCAATGATTTAATAACATTCCACAAGATAGACCAGTGAACCGTATAAGCATTGATTTAGGTCGTAATACTATGTCATTTGGTTATGAGCTTACCAGCCGGTCGATTGATATTTAATATAGTGCATATTGTGCACATAATATAAGAAAGAGCGCATATCTATCGATGTATTCGGTTTGTTTTTATTACAGTTTTGATACATATTGGCTTCAGCAAACGATACATTCTACCAATTCTTCTTGCGCATCTTGCAATTGGTCATCTATTCAAATAAATTCTTTGGGTGCTATGTTACACTTGGGGAATAGTTCACTTCCCACAAAGCCAGGGTACTATCGAAGTTATTATGTTGATATGTGACAACGTGAAATAAAATTGTGTAGGTTTTACCACCGAATGGTGTTGGGTGGAAGAAATGATTGCGTGACACTTTAAATGGATTATCAGCCTTCGGAATCAGTCCAAGGTATAATCTACCTAGAAGGATACACAATCTGTGCGTCTGTGTAAGCATATGTCGAACTGCACTTTTGCCAAATGCCATCTTGTTTATGCTTCCATAATTAAATGATATGCTTATTTCAGGGTGATAATATCTATAGCAAGCTTGTTGTATGACGTTACACCAAATGACCGCTTGTATCCCATTGCTGACAATTTACTACAACGGTCCGCCTGTAGCTGTCACGATACGTATTTCTTTAGTAGAAGAAGAGAATATTTGACTTGTATTTTTGTCACGGTAATTGAAAACCGTATAAGATATCATGGTTCGATAATTAACCTGACATATTCGAGTACTTTGCACTAACTTGCCCAAATAACATTTTGGTTTAAATATACCGAATTTATTGACCCAAAATACTGTAATCTGTTACTCACTTTTAATGGCGGCATATCAAATTTGACATTGTCTTAAAGTAGCAGCAGGTCGTCTAAATTTCATTTCGCCTATACATTTGGTCAAAACGATAACAAATTATAATTGCCTTACCTTTTTAAAGACACCAAGGGTGTGCATTACTTTCATATCAAAGGTTTTTTTTATGCACGGATAACTGTGCCTCAATCAAGTATATATTTGAAATTGAATATTTGATATATATTCGGAAAATCTGCCTTTTGATTTTTATATCAATACACATGTTGACTATCAACTCTTCTAAAATCTTCAATTACTTGCTTGCTGTTTGGGTATTTAGTTATAATATGCTATCCTAGTATGCCAGCCATTTGCAATGCAGCACTATTATCGAAGGACACGTTAAGTGGTCTAAAATGGTAAACGTTTGTTCTCACCTTGATTTACGATGCAAGTGTCAAGGCTCATGAGGCACGTCCTGAATAACAGAATTTTAAGAACCAGAGGTATTTGCGTTCATGCTTACCGATGGAAATTCGAGAAAGAGATTATAAATATTACATATTTATAGCGGCTCGAAATACTCAACTAATCTCTGCTGTTAATCATTCGATGAGCGATGAAATTTACTCATATGCACTAATAAAAGTACGCATCTTTACTAAATTTGCTGACAGCATAAACTGAACTGCTTCTTTTATATCAAATTAAGGAGATAATTCGACGGACCAGAACAGCCACGATGTCACTTGTAAGTGAGCAAAGTTTGTATGCAACCAGACTGCATATCACTATACACTGGAATGAACACAAACCTGGTCAAGCATTCAAAAATATGCTCCTGGGAAATTTCAATGTTTATATTTTGCTGCATAGGGTAGCAAATTGGAGACAAGAACCGATTGCAAATAGTGGATTGAACGGGTTTAGTAATTTACCCATGTCCCCGGTATACGGAAGCAGCTCATCCGTCTTTAATATACTGCTGTTATTCGGAAGTCTCTGGACATCGCCCCGCAGGTGTGACTGCAACCGTGATTTCTTTGCCTCATATGGAGCCCGTCCTTTTTAATCAATTTTCCACTAGCACGCATTGGCTTTCCAGGCGGACACAATAGAATAACCGCACATAATCGAGCCTTGTCCGATTCAAATGATATATTAAACGAAGAGTAGTGCACAATGTCTATAACACACTGATGCTATTTATCAAGGTGGGTGAATGTCCATTAACTCTGACAAACATGAATTCAACAATGTTCTCATATTTTGCTGTAAAACGTTATCTTGAATAGACACCTATCTGACAATAGATAACAAGTCAGGTAAATAGCATATAATGCTTGGACAGATTGCGTTCCTCACACCTGCAGCGATATTCTAAAGGCTTCTTGAAACAACTGTGCCAAATAATATTGTACAATATTCTACTTCTGGGGAAAGATTATCTGGCCAAATAAAGTGTTACAAGTCAGTGGCTGCTTGATGTCGAAATCCAATAAATGCGAGTAGTGACTGTGTACTTTAACCAGTTACTTTTGCTGAATGGCTGCCTGGTTATTCTACCCAGCATTTACTGAAATCAATGTCTTGTACTGGCCATGTATCCAATACATTAATTGACCGCCATAACGAAGCCATATTGTATTGAGCGATTGCACAACAGAAAAAATATTTCCTCACAACTCACAGAATCCTCCATTGAAGAGAACGTTACTGACTAATATATCAATGACCCACTGCAATAGTCCTTGTAATGCGACGCCTGACTCAGCAAAGGGTGTTGGAACATTGAACGGAATAGTGATGTTGTTATTGCGGCAGGCACACGACATGCAGTTGATGATTCGCTAGCAGCGGTAAAATTATATAGATATGTATTATACGTGTTGTTGCTTCTTATTTTGATCAAAATTGTTTTTGTGGTTGCTTGGGAATGTCTTAGCTTGTGTTGCATGCTGAGCGACATGATCCACGCCAGTTTATAAGCTGAGCCGCACATGTTCCACGTGACTTTCCATGTTATATGGATCCCTTGCTTTTCGGTTTTCGGTCTGCATATTATTCAGCGATCAATGTTGTTCTATTTATTAAAAATTTCATCTTGTATTCTACCAACATTAGATATAAGCCATCAAGATAAAAACCATTCAGGTGCTGCAAATTATCCAATCCTATGTTGCTAGCTCGATAGAACATTTTCTTATTGTTTATTAAAGATTTCATCTTGTATTCTACCAACATTAGATATAGGCGTCATATATTTAGGCTAAGATAAAAACCATTCAGGTGCGGCAAATTATCCAAATCCTATGTTTCTAGCTAAATAGCGCATTTTCTTATTATCGCGGTTTATATAATGTCTATAAATATGTTTTAAGATTAAAGACACAAGCGGTTGCAGTCGCACCTGTGAGTCTATGTTGGTCTGAGTCAGCTCTCAGGTGTTTCCATATGCCGGAAGCATGCGTGGGTAAGTGATGTTGCATATTTAACACTGAACGCCATTTACTGACTATTACTCAGCCAACGTGATATATATGCGCTTCCCACATAGCTCTTGGTCTTTCAAATACTTGGGGACTTGTTTACGTGCGCAATGAAAACTTCCCAACAATCTCGAGCTCGTTACATCACATCAGTGACAACCTCGAATGTTGCATATAACACGTTGTTAGTTTTGTCATGCTTGATCGAGTGACTTTGTACCAATGCATAAATAGACCCAGGAAATATAATCAAGCATTTACAAACCGCTAAAATTTAAATTAGTGTTTATCTGATTATCGCCCTAGGGAACTGCCCTCTTTGGAATCTCCCCTTAACCCTTGTGTGGATGCGTGTCAATCTTGAGCACAGAATGATCAAGTATGTGTACGATCCTAGTTATCACAGGGAGTCATTGAGGCTTCCCTTTGTACGGGCATAAGTCAATGGAGCAGAACTTTCGGATAATTCTAAGACGGTGAGATATGCGAGTAATTGAGAAGGATACAATTTGTTTCCTTATCCGAGCCATGTAAAAATGTTGCCTTTCAAAGATTATGTCAAATCACTAAGGTTAACTATGATGGCTTCTTCTCTGAACGTCGTTCGTACCGGATAACCTTAATTTATTGACTGTTGCTAAGCGCTGCCCATTATTCGTTACAATGATCCACTAGCCGTAGTTAATTTATTGTGTATTACCTTGATGGCCATGCATTATTAGCCAGCTGTCGGCATCGGTCGTTATTGGCTCGATACCAACATTTACATTATGTATATGGTATTCATCATTGCTTGTAAAGCTTCGTTTTTCAATTTTGCGCATTCGGTAGTTTACAAAGATACGATATGGTTCAGCGCTTATCTCATTAACCTTTCCAAGCTCTTAAACAGCGATTGGCAGCCTAAACGTGGCACATACGAAAATGCTAGGCAGACCGCCATACCAGTGTGATGCGGCAAATCCATTTCACGATAACAAGAAACAGGAACTGATGTTGCATGCAAAATACGTACCATACGAATCAACATGTCTAGGCCGGGTGCGTATTAACATTGTCATTTGCTCATAAGTTCACCTATGCATCACCTATATCTTTGATATCCGTGTGGTTATACTTTTAAGCATATTTATATTTGGGGACTCTTGGGTGTGAACTTGCTCACATATTTACTTACTGGCTAGGCCAGCTTCTATGATGTACTACTCCCCTAACATAGGACGTATATCACGACAAGAGTCATATCGGTAAGCTACCCGCTCTTTATTTGCACGTTTAGGAGTGTTTTCATTCAATTTGCACTCAGTAATTATGTGGGCCGTTCTCTACCACTCTCGTCACAATGGCTGTATCAGACCGTACACAGATTATAATTACATTTGGCGCTCTGACCGATGTAATAGCTTTGGATCAAACTGGTATGTAACCAAGGGATCGTCTTTGATGTAGGCATGGTATCATATTAAGGTTCAGTCGACAAACACATGTATATACATACGGAGTGCCAGTCAAGAGGACATCAGTGTAACCAGAAAATCAATAGGGCTCCATTTTTGCGACAGATTGTGTGTCGTCTCCAGCATATCTAGATCTGTATGTACTACTGTATGAATAACCTAAATGTATTAGCGATGGCGTCTATAACTGAGGATCGCGTATACATTTTAGTAAATAAGAAAGAACTGTAACCCACGTTAAAGCACGTCAACACTGGGATCATGGTATGAGGCCATTCATGATAATCTAGGTTTGGTAGGGGCCCATATTTAGAATGGAGCAGTAATTAGGCATCTTTGTTATCTATATGGGAATATATGACACAGTCGCAAGGGACAAAAAGTCGTTGCCAGTTACCAGGTCAGCGTGCATAGTAGTAATATAAATGACTTAGTAGGACACGAGAGCCGAATCTCATGCTATGTATAAGCAATATTATCATACATAGTTTATACAATTGAACGAATATGGTGCGACAATTCAGCTGTTGCCCCAAAGGGCCTTGCAAAGCATCGTTTGAGTAATAAACGAAATCAATGTGTTTTAGCAGTTAGTATATATGTTCGCTAGGTTGCTTAAATTGTCAAAGTTGAAGGATATTTGCCTCGTCGGCCGATGTATTGGCTCCACCAAGACGTGCAACAATTTTAAAAAGTTGTTATGATGCCTGCTCTTGCTGCAACTTGCCGAATTCCAATATTCACACCTTGCTATAGCATCGTCCTGTTAATGGATGCATGTGCTATGCATGCATCGGAGCAGGGCGGATACTTAATATTAACCTGTATGCGCTGGCAAAAATTCTTTTACAAATATCGTGTGAAGCAACAAAAAGATGCGACGTCTTATTCTTGCGTAGATTGCTAATCAACAGGTAACTAGATATTTATCTGTCCAGTTCGCAGAGACTGTTTTGTATTTGCGTACCATGTCAAATATTAAAGGAATTTGCATTTTTCGTATAACCAGGAAAAGCATTACCATGATGCATTATGCGCAGATTTTCTCGCATTATTGCATCACCACACAAAAGCATAACGCACTTTATTATCTAATAACATAGATTTCCAAATAAACGGGGAAAAAATTTATAACGAGTTGCTTTCATTTTAAGGGTAGTAAATGGAGAAGTTATTTGGGCTGATTTTTACTCAGCTTTGCCTCTCTTAATCGTAGCACTAGTCTTCGGCAAATTGTTACGGTCCCTGAATGAATAAACCATGCAAATATTTATATAAGAATTTTGGTCAGATAATGTCATTCATCCAAAGCAATGTGTTGGTTGTTTTTGCCGATATGTATTGTTTGCATTTTTTAGCAACAACCGCAAACACCATATGTGTTAAGACATAGTCGAAATATATCGCATCAAATGTTTATGTGTCGACTCGAATACCTGAAATGATTTTCAGTTTATTAGCTATTCAACCTTTTGGTTCCAGCACCCTTAAGACTTCGCAGAAGACTAAAAAATTACAGTGTTTGTCGTCAGTTTAGGAATTTCTCACTACCGCCGTTGACTCTGTTCCTTGTTTAAAACAACTTAAGGGTGATATTTTCTGACTTTGAATAGAATCATTTACATATATGTAAACCCCATAACTTTTGCCAAAATTGATCGAACGTAAAAGCTATTTAATATACGCGTTGCAAAAACCGTAGTTAAGATTGAGACAACATTAGCAGGTTCGGTGGTTATTCGCATGTCTTTTTCAACGACCCTCACCAGCGTGTTATCATGATAAAATCTAAGATGTCCTTAAACCATAACCTCACAATACGTTTATTGTAGGTAAACATACAATTTCATTGTTTTGTTGAAAGGCATCCGAAATTTCCGCATTTCGGGTAGCTATAAATCGTGCGAAGTTTTCTACAAATTTACTAAATCTGGTATTGCCTAAAGACAATAGTCACTATTTTATATGTGCTGGTAAATATGTGCAATTGCGAAATTTTAACGGACGCAAAAGGATACATCCATTCATGACAAAAACTTAGTTTTCAATGACCGAGACAGGTATAATAGAGCCAACATGGTCGTGATATATAGGTTATTGAAGGATTAACAATAGAATCGGTTTATGTCTCGTTCCTAGGACCAGTTATTTCTGGGCGACAAAGAAATCCCTATTGAATCCACCTTTAGTAAACAAGACCATACATCAATATTAAGCCTTATGGTAGTTAGCACTGCATGTATTTCGCGTCACTTGATCCTATGTTGCGTTCTGCATAGTTTTTGATGGTCATGGTAAAAGCCCTATGGCTATTAATGTTCGAAGAGATTCCATTATGTAAACAATTCATCACCAGTGTAATGCTTCATACATACGTTTGTTGAATGTTAAGCAAATAGCGTGTATGTCAATACTTCCTGATTTAAACACATATGTCATTGGTGCTATTACGTCAATAAAGTGGTGATCGCGGGTGGTTGTCACTTTTGAAATGCGTTAAGGGTGATACGTTTAGTCTAGACTTGCTTATTCATGCAAACGCTTCTTATGAACCACCAATAAGATTACTTATAGCTTGTTGGTGCTGATAGCGATGATGAAATAGCAATTACCTTTATTCAACACGAATTAATCATCGTTTCGCTCAAATTCTGAAGACTTGAACCATATAAACTAGCGATCCACATTATATATTTTGGCTAAATAAAACAACTAAAATCAATCTGTATATCGTCATCATTATTTATGATTTAATCAATTCTGGAACACAGCAACCTGAAGGATAATGCATTACCGATACAGAGGATACAGTTATCGATGAAACAAAACATAACGATTCAAAAAAAGGCTGCATTGTCCCTAGAACACTAAGTTTATATATTAACCATCGTCTCATCGAGCAGCATTCGCATTGCAAGATGATCCTACTAAAGTCTATAATGTGACTAGCAGCAACTATCCATAGGATGAGGTTTGCATCTAAGACGGTCCGAAAGGCACAACGCGACAACAGAGATTGAAGCGTATCAAGAGACCGGTCGTTCAATTAACTGTACTGGCAAAGTACAGGATATCGTGAGAACAAAACTGATCTGTTCCTTCCCCGCTGACGGCCTGCCTTCTAGTGAATTTCCAATTATATAATCAATAAGATAATACATTGCCCCAGGTTTGTCTTACAACTGAGGATGTTACATGAGATAGCTGGAAATGAACATCCATCGACGTCAATGTCAAGTATTGCTCATGTATGCAGACACTATCGCCAATGTGCTCTGTCCTATTCACCAGCCGCGTGTTACCTATTCGTTCGAATGCTGGAATATTTCCTGTGCATAAGCTGGTGTTTGCTCGACCGCTAATCATCACAATCACGGATTGCCTCTTGAGGCTGCTTATTCATTCCAAAACTCTCCTGTGCCAACGCGTGGATGCCTGGTTATTGCTTGTAGCTGGCTTGATTATGTTTGCACAGAGGGTCGGACTTAGTTTTGAAACAGTTCAATTATTGTTGCAGCACATGTATATACTAAGTGAATATCGGCATCACGATGAATAAAAACTCGTAATAAGTTTCTTTTCTGCACGTAACGCTGCTGTTGAGAACCTAATGGTGATGAATTGCAGCATTAATTCTAGACATAACGTCGGATACATAGCCAGACCACTGGATACATCAATTTCGTCTGTACTCTTCGTGTTAAACTCTGGTAGAGCAGACGCACCCATTTACAAGTCAAATCATGTTGATCCGTCAGTATAAGCTACTTGTAGCGACAATCTTGCTGAAAAGTTATCGATTGCAAATGCAGAGTTGAGTATGCCATTGTAGCTGATGCATCGAACGGCGGTAAAGTACAAAAGGAAAGACACATAAATCTAGTAATGATGAGGAGATTCAGATTCGCAAATGCTTAATGAGCGACTATGATATGCTATGAAGATTGACCGAATTGACCGCATTGAATGAAACGATGATGCATCGCCATTTGATGACGATAACAGGACCCTGCATTTTCTCGTTGACATGTTGGTTTATTAGATAGAGTTGATCAATGACAAAGCAAGTATGACCTTAAATATATTGCATCTCATATAATGTGTCTTGGTACAGAAATCAGATCATCATATCTATTCACGGCCTTGTACACGAACTAGTGCAGGCGTGGATGCGTGCAGTTGCGGATTTGCCCAGCGTTCCTCAGATATTGGCGGCTCATTAACATCATAGCCAGCTTATTGTCAAATCTGACCATTGTACTACGGTGTATTAATGCGTTGTGCTTGTGAACTAGCGATAGTGAGAATGAATTGCATGTATAAGGTAAGCAAAAGCATTTTTAATAGTTTATGTCATTCGTGATCCTTGCGACTCAGATTGACGATGGTAAATTTAATTTTCATCCTCTGCATAAATCGTAAATGATTTACAACAATTTAATCTCTTATGTTTTTGACTTCGTCATTCATATGTTACTAAGTCATTTAATACAGTTTGCACATTTTGGAACATGGTTTAATGCCCACCTTTGACATACGTCTCAATTGATGACATTGATAGGGGCGTCGCAACCATATTACATTATGACAAAGTTATTATGACGGCTGACTCCACCACCCGTACCAAAGCACCGCTTCTGTGATAATATCAATGTGCATTTGTTTTATTAGATAAACGTACATCACAATACTAAAATTGCGTATTGCCAACACTCGTCGATGCACTAGTCCACATTTCAGTCGATAATGTTTGCATTCTCTTATATGCTTAAGGACAAGCAACATTAGATAACCGGAACGCTAATGAGTCAGCAAATTTACATGACGGATCAGCGATGAGATGCAAGCCTATTGCTTCTTAACAAGATCTTTACTTATAGATATTTGGTGCTATAAAATGTATGCATCGCAGTGTGTAATTATCTTTATTTATAGATAGACATTGGCATGTGCTCGGTGAATCTCAACTTACGCCGATTTACATAGATATTAGTTAAATAACGTAATTTGGGGCTGCTAGATTCAATATACCAGTGTGATGGAGAGGTGTTTTACAAATTAGGCGAAACAGCTCGGCTGCAATAAACCGTCCACAATCCGCATTAAGGGAGAAAAGGGTGATGAGAATATGATTAACGTTGCAGCCACTTACTGGTACTTTTGTCTACTGTGCAGCTATGGGACATTCATGGCCTCTGTTGCTTAGTTCCACACGATTATAATGTATTAAAGACCACACATGCGCAATCACATTTGCACGATATTGCTTATTTAAAACAAGTTAAGAGTCTATAACTGATATCAGAGTATTATCTCCATTTACTTATTAAGCTCGATGAAGTGCTGTCACTAATATTTGCTCCCAGAAAGCCGCAGGCTGCAGGTGGTAAAATAAGCAAACCGAAGCAAATCTCAGCTGCATGAAGCGCTTGCAGGCATTTACTGGGCTTCAGCTGCAGAGCAACGGGTAACTGAACGCAGTAAAAATGGTAAGCTAGGCAGTCACACATCAGTTTTCACATGCTATAGGTAGGCGATTGCATCGTGCGAAGATATTGGTATTTGAGATATCCGCTCTGAAGGGAGAACTGTAAAAATAGGGTTACTCTTGGAAACCATTTATCAAGACTCTAAAGAGACCAATGAGTTCAATTATGAGATCTAGTGCCAATGAAAAATATGTTAACTGACCAAAACTGAAAGTGGTGCAATGAGTTACTTGCAATATGTAAATAATGCATAGTATCACTTAAATCAAGTACCGCGATATCCTGGACACCAGCGACTACGTAATGTGACATTCAACTCTTTGATTATTGTCGAATGCCTTTTAATCAAGCCGGGTTCCGTCACGGTTTCATCGTTGCTATTGGGATGCAAAAATATGTACGTGCTAATGTATAGCCTATTGCTGCACATGCAAATGTTAACAAATATTGCCTTCCGAAGTAGATATTTGTTATTTGATGTTTGTGAATATGTTAATTGCAGTAATCACGAGGTATTGCTAATTTGATTTGGTTTACGACTTTTGAAGTAAAGCTTAAACTGCTAACGGCAATAATCATCACCATATTTATCATATGAAACGTCATAATTGTATTTTATTTGAGCCATTCTGGCACTAAATCGTCGCAAATCACGCGTTTTGATATCCATACCCCATGAAGTTATTAAACGATTATCAAAACCAGGGTTTAACTAAATTTGGTAACATGTACTCTATCCCCAGCGTTACCGAAGCTTGATGCATATGTTGCTCATTTACCACAGAACTGATCCATTGACTTCATGATAAGGAACATCTGATGTGACGACTGTATGGCATGTTGACGAATATATTTCAGTGTGTGCTGTCAACGTATCACAGTCATATGACTCGTTTCATATGGAAATAATCTGATGTATTACATTAAAACATGCATATCCTACATATGTCACTAGTTCAATAATTCACATATACTTAGGCGGTTAGTTGGCACATTCATTAGAGTAGCAAATGAAGCCGTCATTGACTAACGCAGAAACAGTCAGAATGGCTGCTCGTGACAACCTGACATATCTTGTTAGTAGGTCAGCGTTCATACTGATCCCATCATCATATGCATCAGCACGATAAAGAAACGACAGCCATTTCTGCTGATATATAATGTTGTCCCGTATAATTGGCTTATATTTTAAAAGAATAAGGGGCTTCATTAGAAATACTTAATGTCAGACACCATTTATTTTATGTATAAGAACCTCATTGGTCAAGCAGCCAGATTTGTGAATACATATCAAATATCCTATTGCTGAAAACCTTTTAAATCACAATATGCCGTACTGCACATTGATGCAATATTTAATATGGGCTAGATTAGATAAAAAAATGGTTTAGTCATTAATATACTGTAAGAAATACTTTATCAATCCACTAACTAGCATTGTGTGAATTTTCTCTATGAAACAAATAAATGTGTAAGCTGTTATCCATGTTTAGCATTGAGAATACGCCGAAATCAACATAAAGGTGTTAAAAAGGGGAAAACTAATTGGCTGCTTCCTTACCATTTGTCCGCATATTTATTGCGGCAGAGTGGTCGATTAAATCACTTCTATGGATCAATACACACTTAACCACGCAAGTGAGCGGCCCGCTAGGTCAGTTTGCTTAGTTTTGTCCTTTTAATGGTATCTATATTGAATCAGACAATACCATGCAATGAAGAGCGAACCCCAGCGTGCGTTGCAGATTCGATCGATTGTTCATTTTGAGCTTGGGAACTCGTTGCATTCAAACTATCGTACACTGATCCTCGTCTTAAGCATCATACGTATTAAACAATTCTTGAATAAATCATGCCCTTCGTTTGCATTCTACAAGAAGACCACAAGTTGCTGATGGTAGAATGAACGCGCCGATGGAAAGCTAGACGGCACGCATGCGATTTGTTTATCTTTCATGCCTTGAAACACATACCCTAAGTACGACTAGTTGGTCCGTTGACAACGTTTAATTGACAGCATGGTTTTACAAAGAGAAAAACCACTAGATGCTCGGTTCAACGGCAAAAACATATTTTCGTTCAAACCGCTATAACTAACCAGCACATGACTCTGATTATCGCCCTAGGCAACTACCCTCTTTGGAATCTCCCCTTTACCGTTGTGTGGATGCGTGTCAATCTTGAGCACAGAATGATCAAGTATGTGTACGATCCTAGTTATCACAGGGAGTCATTGAGGCTTCCCTTTGTACGGTCATAAGTCAATGGAGCAGAACTTTCGGATAATTCTAAGACGTTGAGATATGCGGGTAATTGAGAAGGATACAATTTGTTTCCTTATCCGAGCCACGTAAAAATGTAGCCTTTCAAAGATTATGTCAAATCACTAAGGTTAACTATGATGGCTTCTTCTCTGAATGTCGTTCGTACTGGATAACCTTAATTTATTGACTGTTGCTAAGCGCTACCCACTATTCGTTACAATGATCCACTAGCCGTAGTTAATTTATTGACTGTTGCTAAGCGCTGCCCACTATTCGTTACAATGATCCACTAGCCGTAGTTAATTTATTGTGTATAACCTTGATGGCCATGCATTATTAGCCAGCTGTCGGCATCGGTCGTTATTGGCTCGATACCAACATTTGCATTTTGTATATGGTATTCATCATTGCTTGTAAAGCTTTGTTTCAATTTTGCGCATTAGGTAGTTTACAAAGATACGATATAGTTCAGCGCTTATCTCATTAACCTTTTCAAGCTCTTAAACAGCGATTGCGTATTAACATTGTCATTTGCCCATAAGTTCACCTATGCATCACCTATATCTTTGATATCCGTGTGGTTATACTTTTAAGCATATTTTTATTTGGGGACTGTTGGGTGTGAACTTGCTCACATATTTACTTACTGGCTAGGCCAGCTTCTATGATGTACTACTCCCCTAACATAGGACGTATATCACGACAAGAGTCATATCGGTAAGCTACCCGCTCTTTATTTGCACGTTTAGTAGTGTTTTCATTCAATTTGCACTCAGTAATTATGTGGGCCGTTCTCTACCACTCTCGTCACAATGGCTGTATCAGACCGTACACAGATTATAATTACATTGGGCGCTCTGACCGATGTAATAGCCTTGGATCAAACTGGTATGTAACCAAGGGATCGTCTTTGTTGTGGGCATGGTATCATATTAAGGTTTAGCCGACAAACACATGTATATACATACGGAGTGCCAGTCAAGAGGACAGATATATGTATAGATAGTCCGATCGATCGTTAATAGCATCGTACTTATCCGTACATCGTGTTAAGGATATCGTCAACATAGTTGCCACTACTGTACCATTTGGAACGAAGTGAACAAATTCGCAAATGCCTTCATGTCGAAGATTACTGTTTTAAGTAAGGGCAAAAATAAGACCTCAGTGTAACCAGAAAATCAATAGGGCTTCATTTTTGCGACAGGTTGTGTGTCGTCTCCAGCATATCTAGCTCTGTATATACTACTGTATGAATAACCTAAATGTATTAGCGATAGCGTCCATAACTGAGGATCGCGTATACATTTTAGTAAATGAGAAAGAACTGTAACCCATTTTAAAGCACGTCAACACTGGGATGAGGCCATTCATGATAATCTAGGTTTGGTAGGGGCCCATATTTAGAATGGAGCAGTAATTAAGCATCTTTGTTATCTATATGGGAATATATAACACAGTCGCAAGGGACAAAAAGTCGTTGCCAGTTACTAGGTCAGCGTGCATTGTAGTAATATAAATGACTTAGGAGGACACGAGAGCCGAATCTCATGCTATGTATAAGCAATATTATCATGCATAGTTTATACAATTTAACGAATATGGTGCGACAATTCAGCTGTTGCCCCAAGGGCCTTGCAAAGCATTGTTCGGATAATAAACGAAATCAATATGTTTTAGCAGTTAGTATATATGTCCGCTAGGTTGCTTAAATTGTCAAAGTTGAAGGATATTTGCATCGTTGGCCGATGTATTGGCTACACCAAGACGTGCAACAGTTTTAAAAAGTTGTTATGATGCCTGCTCCTGCTGCAACATGCCGAATTCCAATATTCACACCTTGCCATAGCATCGTCCTGTTAATGGATGCATGTGCTATGCATGCATCGGAGCAGGGCGGATACTTAATATTAACCTGTATGCGCTGGCAGAAATTCTTTTACAAATATCGTGTGAAGCAACAAAAAGATGCGACGTCTTATTCTGCGTAGATTTCTAATCAACAGGTATCTAGATATATATCTGTCCAGTTCGCACAGACTCTTTTGTATTTGCGTACCATGTCAAATATTCAAGGAATTTGCATTTTTCGTATAACCAGGAAAAGCATTACCACAATGCATTATGCGCAGATTTTCTCGCAATATTGCATCACAACACAAAAGCATAACGCACTTTATTATCTAATAACATAGATTTCCAAATAAACGGGGAAAAAATTTATAACGAGCTGCTTTCATTTAAAGGGTAGTAAAAGGAGAAGTTATTTGGGCTGATTTTTACTCAGCTTTGCCTATCTTAATCATAGCATTAGTCTTCGGCAAATTGTTATGGTCACTGAATGAATAAACCATGCAAATATTTATATAAGAATTTTGGTCAGATAATGTCATTCATCCAAAGCAATGTGTTGGTTGTTTTTGCCGATATGTATTGTTTGCATTTTTTAGCAACAACCGCGAACACCATATGTGTTAAGACATAGTCGAAATATATCGCATCAAATGTTTATGTGTCGACACGAATACCTTAAATGAAGTCCTCTGATATCCTTTCCATAATCAAACCGTATCCGCCTCCCAACACGCGCTAACAGTTTTAATGATATTCAATAAGAGGGTTATATCTGAGTTACAGATCTGTTTACGTTTCTTTAGAACCATCTCGAGACATGCCGCGAAGGATGAAATCTCACAAAATAATTTTGGATAAGGTGCATTAGGAAACGTCGATTTTCAGTTTATTAGCTATTCAACTTTTTGGTTCCAGCACCCTTAAGAATTCGCAGAAGACTCAAAAATTACAGTGTTTGTCGTCAATTTAGGAATACCTCACTACCGCCGTTGACTCTGTTCCATGTTTAAAACAACTTAAGGGTGATACTTTCTGACTTTGAATAGAATCATTTACATATATGTAAACCCCATAACTTTTGCCAAAATTGATCGAACGTAAAAGCTATTTAATCTACGCGTTGCAAAAACCGAAGTTAAGATTGAGACAACATTAGCAGGTTTGGTTGTTATTCGCATGTCTTTTTCATCGACCCTAACCAGCGTGTTATCATGATAAAATCTAAGATCTCCTTAAACCATAACCTCACAATACGTTTATTGTAGGCAAACATACAATTTAATTGTTTTGTTGAAAGGCATCCGAAATTTTCCGCATTTCGGGTAGCTATAAATCGTGCGACTTAAAGTTTTCTACAAATTTACTAAATCTGGTATTGCTTAAAGACAATAGTCACTATTTTATATGTGCTGGTATATATGTGCAATTGCGAAATTTTAACGGACGCAAAAGGATACATCCATTCATGACAAAAACTTAGTTTTCAATGACCGAGACAGGTATAACAGAGCCAATATGGTCGTGATACATTCTGGCGGCGGATTTCCTTGACCAAATAGGTTATTGAAGCACATTAACAATAGAGACGGTTTATGTCTCGTTCCTAGGACCAGTTATTTCTGGGCGACAAAGAAATCCCTATTGAATACACCTTTAGTAAACAAGACCATACATCAATATTAAGCCTTGTGGTAGTTAGCACTGCATGTATTTCGCGCCACTCGATCCTATGTGGCGTTCTGTATAGGTTTTGATGGTCATGGTAAAAGCCCTATGGCTATTAATGTTCGAAGAGATTCCATCATGTAAACAATTCATCACCAGTGTAATGCTTCATACATACGTTTGTTGAATGTTAAGCAAAAAGCGTGTATGTCAATACTTCCTGATTTAAACACATATGTCATTGGTGCTATTACGTCAATAAAGTGGTGATCGCGGGTGGTTGTCACTTTTGATATGCGTTAAGGGTGATACGTTTAGTCTAGACTTGCTTATTCATGCAAACTCTTCTTATGAACCACCAATAAGATTACTTATTGCTTGTTGGTGCTGATAGCGATGATGAAATAGCAATTACCTTTATTCAACACGAATTAATCATCGTTTCGCTCAAATTCTGAAGACTTGAACCATATAAACTAGCGATCCACATTATATATTTTGGCTAAATAAAACAACTACAATCAATCTATATATCTTCATCATTATTTATGATTTAATCAATTCTGGAACACAGCAACCTGATGCATAATGCATTACCGATACAGAGGATGCAATTATCGATGAAACAAAACATAACGATTCAAAAAAAGGCTGCATTGTCCCTAGAACACTAAGTTTATATATTAACCATCGTCTCATCGAGCAGCATTCGCATTGCAAGATGATCCTACTAAAGCCTCTAATGTGACTAGCAGCAAATATTCATAGGATAAATTTTGAAGTGAGCCAGGGTTGAGGTTTTCATCTTTGACGGTACGAAAGGCACAACGAGACAACAGAGATTGAAGCGTATCAAGAGACCGGTCGGTCAATTAACTGTACTGGCAAAGTACAGGATAAATAATCTGTCTTATCGTGAGAACAAAACTGATCTGTTCCTTCCCCGCTGACGGCATGCCTTCTAGTGAATTGCCAATTATATAATCAATAAGATACATTGCCTCACATTTGTCTTACAACTGAGGATGTTACATGAGATAGCTGGAAATGAACATACATCGACGTCATTGTCAAGTATTGCTCATGTTTGCAGACACTATCGCCAATGTGCTCTGTCCTATTCACCAGCCGCGTGATTACATATTCGTTCGAATGCTGGAATATTTCCTGTGCATAAGCTGGTGTTTGCTCGACCGCTAATCATCACAATCACGGATTGCCTCTTGAGGGCTGCTTATTCATTCCAAAACTCTCCTGTGCCAACGCGTGGATGCCTGGTTATTGCTTGTAGCTGGCTTGATTATGTTTGCACAGAGGGTCGGACTTAGTTTGGAAACAGTTCAATTAATGTTGCAGCACATGTATCTACACGTAGACCAAGGGAATATCGGCATCACGATGAATGAAAACTCGTAATAAGTTTCTTTTCTGCACGTAACGCTGTTGTTGAGAACCTAATGGTGATAAATTGCAGCATTAATTCTAGACATAACGTCGGATACATAGCCAGACCACTGGATACATCAATTTCGTCTGTACTCTTCGTGATAAACTCTGGTAGAGCAGACACACCCATTTACAAGTCAAATCATGTTGATCCGTCAGTATGAGCTACTTGTAGCGACAATATTACTATTTCTTGCTGAAAAGTTATCGATTGCAAATGCAGAGTTGAGTATGCCATTGTAGCTGGTGCTTCGAACGGCGGTAAAGTACAAAAGGGAAGACACATAAATCTAGTAATGATGAGGAGATTCAGATTCGCAAATGCTTAATGAGCGACTATGATATGCTATGAAGATTGACCGAATGGACCGCATTGAATGAAACGATGATGCATCGCCATTTGATGACGATAACAGGACCCTGCATTTTCTCGTTGACATGTTGATTTATTAGATAGAGTTTATCAATGACAAAGCAAGTATGACCTTAAATATATTGCATCTCATATAATGTGTCTTGGTACAGAAATCAGATTATCATATCTACTCACGGCCATGTACACGAACTAGTGCAGGCGTTGATGCGTGCAGTTGCGGATTTGCCAGCGTTCCTTAGATATTGGCGGCTCTTTAACATCATAGCCAGCTTATTGTCAAATCTGACCATTGTACTACGGTGTATTAATGCGTTGTGCTTGTGAACTAGCGATAGTGAGAATGAATTAAATGTATAAGGTAAGCAAAAGCATATGTAATAGTTTATGTCATTCGTGATCCTTGCGACTCCGATTGACGATGATAAATTTTATTTTCATCCTCTGCATAAATCGTAAATGATTTACAACAATTTAATCTCTTATGTTTTAGACTTCGTCATTCATATGTTACTAAGTCATTTAATACAGTTTGCACATTTTGGAACATGGTTTAATGCCCACCATTGACATGTCGAATCCCACATACGTCTCAATTGATGACATTGACAGGGGCGTCGCAACCATATTACATTATTACAAAGTTATTATGACGGCTGACTCCACCACCCGTACCAAAGCCCCGCTTCTGTGATAATATCAATGTGCATTTGTTTTATTAGATAAACGTACATCACAATACTAAAATTGCGTTTTGCCAACACTCGTCGATGCACTAGTCCACATTTCAGTCGATAATGTTTGCATAGATAACCGGAACGCTAATGAGTCAGCAAATTTTACATGAGATGCAAGCCTATTGCTTCTTAACAAAATCTTTACTTATAGATACTTGGTGCTATAAAATGTATGCATCGCAGTGTGTAATTATCTTAATTTATAGATAGACATTAGCATGTGCTCGGTGAATCTCAACTTACGCCGATTTACATAGATATTAGTTAAATAACGTAATTTGGGGCTGCTAGATTCAATATACCAGTGTGATGGAGAGGTGTTTTACAAATTAGGCTAAAAAGCTCGGCTGCAATAAACCGTCCACAATTCGCATTAGGGGGGAAAAGGGTGATGAGAATATGATTAACGTTGCAGCCACTTACTGGTACTTTTGTCTATTGTGCAGCTATGGGACATTCATGGCCTCTGTTGCTTAGTTCCACACGATTATAATGTATTAAAGACCGCACATGCGCAATCACATTTGCACGATATTGCTTATTTAAAACAAGTCAAGAGTCTATAACTGTTATCAGAGTATTATCTCCATTTACTTATTAAGCTCGATGAAGTGTTGTCACTAATATTTGCTCCCAGAAAGCCGCAGGCTGCAGGTGGTAAAATAAGCAAACCGAAGCAAATCTCAGCTGCATGAAGCGCTTGCAGGCATTAAGTGGGTTTCAGCTGCAGAGCAACGGGTAACTGAACGCAGTAAAAATGGTATGCTAGGCAGTCACACATCAGTTCTCACATGCGATAGGTAGGCGATTGCATCGTGCGAAGATATTGGTATTTGAGATATCCGCTCTGAAGGGAGAACTGTAAAATTAGGGTTACCCTTGGAAACCATTTATCAAGACTCTAAAGAGACCAATGAGTTCAATTATGAGATCTAGTACCAACAAAATATATGTTAACTGACCAAAACTGAAAGTGGTGCAATGAGTTACTTGCAATATGTAAATAATGCATAGTATCACTTAAATCAACTACCGCGATATCCTGGACACAAGCGACTACGTAATGTGACAGTCAACTCTTTGATTATTGTCGAATGATTTTGATCAAGCCGGGTTCCGTCACGGTTTCATCGTTGCTATTGGGATGCAAAAATATGTACGTGCTAATGTATAACCTATTGCTGCACATGCAAATGTTAACAAATATTGCATTCTTCAAATATATTAATTGCGGTAATCAAGAGGTATTACTACTTTGATTTGGTTTACGACTTTTGAAGTAAAGCTTAAACTGCTAACGGCAATAATCATCACTATATTTATCATATGAAACGTCATAATTGTATTTTATTTGAGCCATTCTGGCACAAAATCGTCGCAAATCACGCGTTTTGATATCCATACCCCATGAAGTTATTAAACGATTATCAAAACCAGGGTCTAACTAAATTTGGTAATATGTACTGTATCCCCAGCGTTACCGAAGCTTGATACATATGTTGCTCATTTACCACAGAACTGATCCATTGACTTCATGATAAGAAACTTCTGATGTGACGACTGTATGGCATGTTGGCGAATATATTTCAGTGTGTGCTGTCAACGTATCACAGTCATATGACTCGTTGCATATGGAAATAATCTGATGTATTACATTAAAACATGCATATCCTACATATGTCACTAGTTCAATAATTCACATGTACTTAGGCGTTTAGTTGGCACATTCATTAGAGTAGCAAATGAAGCCGCCATTGACTAACGCAGAAACAGTCATCATGGCTGCTCGTGACAACCTGACATATCTTGTTAGTAGGTCAGCGTTCATACTGATCCCATCATCATATGCATCAGCACGATATATAAACGACAGCCATTTCTGCTGATATATAATGTTGTCCCGTATAATTGGCTTATATTTGAAAAGAATAAGGTGTTTCATTAGAAATACTTAATGTCAGACACCATTTATTTTATGTATGAGAACCTCATTGGTCAAGCAGCCAGATTAGTGAATACATATCAAATATCCTATTGCTGAAAACCTTTTAAATCACAATATTCCGTACTGCACATTGATGCAATATTGAATATGGGCTAGATAGTCATTAATATAGTTTAAGAAAAACTTTATCAATCCACTAACTAGCATACCATGAAACAAATAAATGTGTAAGCTGTTAACCATGTTTAGCGTTGAGCATACGCTGAAATCAACGTAAAGATGTTAAAAAGGGTAAAACTAATTGGCTGCTTCCTTACTATTTGTCCGCATATTTATTGCGGAAGAGTGGTCGATTAAATCACTTCTATGGCTAAATACACACTTAACCACGCAAGTGAGCGCCCGCGCTAGGTCAGTTTGCTAAGTTTTATCATTTTACTGGTATCTACATTGAATCAGACAATACCATGCAATAAAGAGCGAACCCCAGCGTGCGTCGCAGATTCGATCGATCGTTCATTTTGAGCTTGGGATCTTTAATGCATGTTTAATGCGAAACGACAACAATTTGAGAGATTGAAACAGCAGATCGAACAATCAAGCATTTTATGCGAAACGACAACAATTTGAGAGATGAAACTTTAGCGTGTATTTAATACCCTGCCAGTTTCAAGACATATGAATCGTTTTTGTCGTCCCATGTACATGAAAATCTCACATTCACTATGAAATATTGCTGAAATGATATAGCAAAGTGCCCATTAATATGATATTTGCATAATCATATAAACACAATTGAATTGTTCATTTAACAAGAAGCAAAACAAGTTCCCGTTAGGTACCCGACAGGTAACATGGTGCCTGACGTCACCAATAAAACGATATGTCTTGTATGTTCTATTTTGTGTGTTTAATGTATGTATGAACAAACGATGTTTATAATCGAAAAGCATATATATAATACTAATGTTGCATTACACTTAATTATGACTGTTCATTTTACAATACATCAGCATCGTTGTATTGCAAATCTAAATATTAAACGCGGCTGGCTTGTTGCGCTAAATATAGCTTAAACAGTGCGCTACTTTGGCCGGTCCGCAATATATGCTATAAAGTAAAGACAACTAGTGTATATCTTGACCAGTCGCTCACCTGATGCAGATACCGTCGTTAAATGCAGCCATGAATGGATATTTGCCACATTACCTTGTTTTATATGTATATGGATAGCAATATTGTTATGATGATGTCGTGTATATAGATATGATTGAATTATATTACACCATTAAGCCGCAGATTGTATTCGTTCAACCAACCAAAAGTTGATCCGTTAATTAAAGATAATGATATCTTTGCGTTTTCTATATGTCCGATTGTATATTAGGAAGCACGATTGAGCCCAGCGGGGTTTAACGTATTATTTGTAATTAAAGGAAACAAATAGAAAACAAATTTCCAGCATTTGGATGAGTATATAAGTAGGCAAAACAACGTCGGCAAATTGATCACACGCACGATGAATATTTAATAAACTAAATATATATTTCAAACCATATGATTAATGCAGTGAGGCCACGCAGCCAATGTCGCTCTGCTTTTTTTTTAAAAAAACACAGCTGGATAACTAAATGTTATGAATGACACTAGTGCAAGCAGAGCTCTTGAGTAACCAGGTATGTCTCGTCTGTGCATCCACTTCCTCCTAGATATGTTGCTTAGCGCTAAAAAATAATAGACAGTTGTATCATTTCATGTCTCATAGCCTTACAGTTGTCTGTATCATCAAATTGACAGGGTTTCATGTCGACTTGTATGCCTCTGATATATGTTATAAAAGTGTTTTCAATATCTAGTCTAAGTTTAGGATAATTTTTAACAGATATAAGGGCAGGTAACCTACATGACAAGAATATAAACATTAAACTCTTCTGATAATAGCAGAAGTAAAATGTTACGTAACAAAAAAAATTAAATGCGACTGAGGCATAATGCGCTTGAAGTTTCACTACGTGAAATATATTGTCACACACACTTGCTAACATACATAAGCATATACTTACGCACATACATACATGCTTTACACTAAGACATATGCACATAAGGATGCATTACACATACATCTATAAATACATGCATGCGTACTTGCATACTAACATCGATACATTCATAAACACATTTATGCATACATGCCTACATACATACAAACACACATACATACATCCATACATACATACATACATATATGCATACATATATACATGCATGTGCGCATACATATATACATACAAACATACATACATACACACATACATACATACATACATACATACATACATACATACATACATACATACATACATACATACATACATATACACATACATACATACATACACATACATACATACATACATACATACATACATATACATACATACATACATACATACATACATACATATACATACATACATACATACATACATACATACATACATACATACATACATACATACATACATACATACATATATACCTACATACATACGTACCTACATACATACATACATACATACATACATACATACATACATACATACATACATACATACATACATACATACATACATACATACATACATACATACATATACATACGTACAGACATACAAACGTACATACATACATACATACATACATACATACATACATACATACATACATACATACAGACAGACATACATACATACATACATACATACAGACATACATACACAGACAGACATACATACAGACATACATACACAGACAGACATACATACATACATACACATACATACATACATACATACATACATACATACATACATACATACATACATACATACATACATACATACATACATACATACATACATACATACATACATACATACTTTCATACATACATACATACATACATACATACATACATACATACATACATACATACATACATACATACATACATACATACATACATACATACATACATACATACATACATACATACATACATACATACATACATACATACATACATACATACATCATTTGAATCGACTGAATATAAACGCGCCTCGATGAGTAGATAATTAGGCATTAAACCGTCGGTTATTTGATCACGCCAGTCATCTTGGTGAGCCACACGTACCATGAATACTTAGTAAACTAAATATATATTTGAAACGCTATGATTTACGCTGTGAGACCGCGCAGCAAAAGATGGACTGTTTTAGCTCAAATAGACACAGCTGGCTAACCTAGTGTTAAGTTGATGCTCATGAGGCATGGGTGGAAATATAGAATGCGATTTTTATAATCATGTCATGCAAGCCGAGTTAATTTGGTTCAGTTCTTATGACAAGCGTAAACAATAATTTTACAGTCTATAAACATTGCAGATGTTGATTACAGATTCAGACAGTATCACTGACCCGATGATACATGAAATAGTGATTACAAATTAGTTCCAAACTGTGCTCATTCAAATAAAGAACGGCGAATGTCACTCTCAGGGGTTTGTATTGCGTCATATTAAGACTCTTATTAGTTTAACATAAACTGCTCAATGCCCCATTTTTTATACGGCTGTTTTTCAAAAGTATGCGTGTTACTGATTAAGTCTTCTTCCCTTCTAACGGTAAAATGTACCTCTGCGCCGCTTTCAATATGCAGCCATCTTAATAGCAAACGTTACGGATTGTTCTGTTTGATGATATACGAAGACAACAGTGCAGTGCAATTTTTTAATCCTGTTATGACAGCTGTCAATGACCATAAAAAATTCGCCGTTTAGAGCGTGCTCTGCATTATACCAATCGCACCACGGTTTTTATTGAAGCAATAAAAACTTGCCCTAAAGTAATCTTGTTTATATATTTTGCTATTATACGTGTTAATTCATTTATTCAAAATATTGTCCCACGCACGTAACCACGACCCGGTGATGAAGTGATAGTCGTAACAGTGTTTGGGTACGTAAATTGCTTGTGTAACGAGATTTAGAGACCCATAAACACGTGTAGATATGCAACTCAACGACCATTTAATCTTACTTAGTAAAAGTGATGTATGCGGACAGTCATGCTTATGAGTTTTAAAACAATAAAACATATTAGAGATTTGGTACGATGTGTTGTTTGTCTTAGTGTTCCAATGCTTGTGAAACCTGGGCATCTGTTTTGGATTAGAGCAACCAAATTATCGATGCGTTTCATACCTTTTCTGTTCCGCAGTGGCAACAAGTGAAAACAAAAACGTTACGAATATAGGTCTGAATGATTGATATGCTTCCCTTGACAACAAACCCAAACCCATATCAGCTATTCTAAAATTATGGTGCATATCAGCCTATTTTAATAATAAACGGTTCGTGATTGCTTTTCACTGAAAACGTACCTTACGAGAAGTCGCTGTTATAATACAATGGTAGTACAATCCGCATCGAGACAATTGAAAACTCACAAGAAAGACACCAACACGCAATTAGGTTTTTTCTGCATGGGACCCTGGTGTTGAGAACCCTAATGGTGATGAATGACAACATTGAGTCACGACATAACGTCGGATGCATAGCTTGACTTATGGAAACATCAATTTCTTCTGTCACTACTTGTTTTAAACTAAGGTACAGTTCCGGGCTATTTAATCCATTTACGAGTCAGTTCTTTGATCTTTGTGGTTCCGATTCACGATGATGAGTTGATTGATATAACGTAGACCTTTGTGGTGGGTTTTAGAGCAATGTATCAACTATTTGTGCTGCATAAATGTGTTTGAAATAAGTAGAATAAGATGTTATTATAAAATGATAAAACCATCTGACTTGAGCAATTAGGATGCCTAGAACTGCCTCCAATTAATCGTACTTTCTTAAATGGTTGAAAACTGGCTGTGATCCGAGTACTTTTTCGATGTTGCTGACCAACGCAATGTGAAAATACAGAGAGCACGTGGCGCATGTTGTTGCATTATCATATATACTTAGTATTTGTAAAGGTTATATATGTAATGTTGTTTTTGTTGTTGCTAATTTAACAACTATGATGGATGACGCATTAATTGCTGAAATGATACCACAAAGTGTCCATGAATGTGATAATTGCATTAATATATTAACAGAATCTTCTGCATAATCTCATTGTTCATTTGCTAAGAAACAAAGTTTGCGTTATGTATCGAACACTGAAGAATGGACCTCGATGTGTGTCACATAAAATATGTACATGGCGGATTAAACGATCCATTTTAGTTATTGATATACTCATTATTCACGAATGCATCAACAAACGATATTCTTAATCAACAAGTATGTCTATTAAACAAATGTTGAATTGCACTAAATCAAGACTCTTGGGGTTAAAATCCATCATCATTGTTGTATCACAAATCTGAAATAAATTTAAAGCGGCTGGTTCGTTGCCCTTATAACAAATAACGTAGTATGTATCTTTTTTGAATTCCCGATCTCACCCTTGATTTTCTGTCGGCGCAATGCATATGTATTAATTGGAAGACAACTAGTGTAAATCTTGACCAGTAGCTTACCTAAGACAGATTTCGTCGTCGCAAATATCGCCATGAATAGATATTGGCCACATTACCTTGTTTTATATGTCTATGAATGACAATATTGTTATGAAGATGTCGTGTTAATGGAGATAAAGGATTCGTCTTCTTCATTAAGTCGCAGATGGTATTGGTTCAACCAACCAAACGTTGATTCGTTAAGTAAAAATATATGATATCAGTGGATTCTGCTGCCACCATTACTGCAATTTGGGTTGTTTATATAAGCAATTGCATGTTTGGACGCACACTTGCGCCCAGCAGTGTTAAGCGTATTATCTGCCAGAATCATTATTTGTAATGTAACGAACGAGCTTCGGCCCAAATATATAATAAGTAATCGGCATATTTCCATCTTTACTTGGCATGGTCGACAATAAGCTGTTACTGCTTCATTTGACTATCCTTTGCAATTATTTGCATTTTATTCAAACATTTATCTTGATATTCGAAACCCTTGACGCTGGACTTTTTCACTGGAATATTGCTGATAACATGTAAACGAAAATGAAAATACCAAACAGGGTTCACTACTGTATAGGTGTGCAACCTTTACTAGCACACTAATGCAATTTATGATGCAAACGCGCTAATCCTGTACTATATTGCAAAATAAATTTAATGTAATTTTGGGCGACGCACTGTTGGAAAATGGCTGAAAAGATGCTTCCCAATAGATCCCTGTAACTCACGTCTAAGCAAACTAATAATAATTAAAAATACCGTTAGGCACAAGGCAATACAAATACATTGTAGATAGTTGTCAATAATAACATGATATTTGTGGACCATTAAATTTATATCTGGATGAATGTTTAGGGTTGACATTATTTCTTTACCTTCTTTAACCACCACATGCGCATTCAATTACCAACGATAAAGTATGCAGTAATAAGCCCATCGGTTAATTGTCGTTACAGATGTCAAGTACTGTGGTTTATTTCTACTCTGTTATGTCCGCATAATAACATATGACCAGTAATGCCACAAAGAGCAACACTCAAAGAACACAGGAACATGAGCCGTGTGGTTATGGTTATGTAGTTGTATGATGTGACGGTAAGACCGAACTCCCTGTGGTTTACAGAGGAAGCGATGCTGTGTAGAGGTTCTTAAAGGATATGCAAGAGGAGAAGCAAAAGATCAGAGCAGTTCTGTCCAAGCCAGTCCCCATGCGCATGACACGAGAGGATAAAAGAATGCATAAAGAGGCTACCCATTGTCATGTGTGTAAAAATGAACTGGGGGGCAACTCTGTCCGCAATCACTGCCATATAACTGGTATGTACAGAGGAGGGCCCACAAAACCTGCAACCTAAAGCGGTTGAACCCTAAAACAGCGCCTGTACCTGTGGTGTTCCATAACCTGCGAGACTATGACTTCCATCTCTTGATGCAGGACATGAGCAAAGTTGAGGGTAACATCAACTGTATCCCAAACAATATGGAGACATATATTTCCCTGTAGCTTGGACAGTTGCGCTTCATTGATAGCGCACAGTTTTTCCTGGCCTCGCTTGATAAGCTGATGTCTGCTAACAACCCAGATGCCCATGCTGTAACGGCGGAATATGAGCCAGACCAGATGATGTGGCGGATGGTGCTGCGGAAGGGAGTGTATGCTTATTAGTTCATGGATGGTTGGGATAAGTTTGATGCTCCACTTCCGCCAATCCATGAGTTATACAGCAAGCTCTCTGAGCAGGGTATATCTGCTGCAGTCTACGTACATGCCCATAAAGTCTGCAACGCGTTCGGTTGTAAAAACTACCATGACCTTCACTAACGCACAGATGTGCTGCACTTGGCCGATGTGTTTGAAACATTCCGGAAAACCTGTCTTGAGCCTTACGGGTTGGATCCAGCCCACTATTATACCAGCCCCGGTTTGTCGTGGGATGCGCTTCTTAAGAGCACAGGGGTGGAACTCGAGCTTCTCACCGATTATGACAAGCACCTCTTTATTGAGATGGGGTGTGCGGTGGGATAAGCATGGTGTCGCACCGCCACGCTAAAGCTAACAACCCATATGGGGAGGGCTTTGAGCAGGATAAGCCAGCGAGCTATATACAGTACCTCGATGCTAACAACCTGTATGGGTGGGCGATGAGCCAAGATCTACCTACTTCGGGTATTGAGTGGATTGAACGGGCCCGAAAACCTAGAGATCCAGGACCATCCCGATGATGCTGAAACGGGGTATATACTTGAGGTTGACTTGGAGTATCTTGCTGCGCTTCATGACGAACACAACGATTACCCCCTAGCGCCGGGGCGGTTTCTTGTACAGAACGAATGGTTGTCAGACTACCAGAAGGATCTCCTAGGTGTTTTGGGGAGCACCGGAAATGGAGTTGAAAAGCTGGTGCCCAACCTGCGGGACAAGGAGAAGTCCCTGGACGGAGCCTTACATTAGGATGAATACAGATCTGCGTAAGGTGGCCAGCAGCGACTTTGAGAAGGACCTGTATAAGCTGATGAACAACTCGACGTTAAGATTGTGGCCAGCCCCGCCCATGCTCGACATAAAGTGTTTGACCATGATCTGGCTGCCCTGCATATGCACAAGACCCGTTTAGTCTTAAACCGTCCGGTGTATGTGGGCTTGTGCATTCTAGATCTTTTAAAGCAATTGATGTATGACTTTTATTATAATACCATGAAGCCCAGATAAGGCAACAACCATGGCCTGGTATGCACAGACACGGACTCGCTGCTTCTCGAGATCCGTACATCTGACGTGTATGCTGATATGAGGGAGGATGAACATCTCTTTGACACTAGTAACTTTGACCCTTCTCATGCCCTGCACAGTGATGCAAACCAAAAGGTTCTGGGTAAGATGAAGGATGAGTGCGCTGGCGTGCCTATCAAGGAGTACGTTGGTTTGCGCCCCAAGATGTACTCTATCCTGATGTCTGATGAGGGCGAGATAAAAAGAGCTAAGGGTGTGAAGAAGGTGGTGGTGAAGAAGCATCTACGCCACGCTAATTATATGGAGTCCCTCTTCACAAAGAACCAGTTCCGCCATGGGATGAGCATGCTTCGTGGTGAGGGTCATAAGCTCTATGGGTAGCACGTCAAAAGGTGTCTCTCTCCCCCTTTGACTCCAAGTGGTGGATAGCTGAGAATGGTGTAGACACCCTGGCCTATGGTCACACTAGTTTACCAATTAACTAGCATCGGCCCCGTTTGGGGTCGGGTCCGAGGCCCCCTTAGGGTGAGCAAATATCTTGTATAAGCTGCCAAGGGTCAGTAGGGAGTGTATCCTTATGTCGAACTTTTTTGCCTTTAAAATGGTTGTATTTGTGAGCATAGTCAAACTGGTACTAAAAGATGCTACAAATACGTTGAAATGGAAGCTCACAGTACATAATAAAATCATTAACCACATTGGTACTAAAAATACGTTGAAGAGGGTCTATTAATTAGTGTATGTGGGTCTTTTTGTACGCTCACAGACAAAAGTAGTATAGGTCGGTGCGCCAGAACAGCCACTCCCTATACTTCTGCAGTTGATGTCTTATTTCGGCTATAATTTTACCTTTTATTCGATTTGATGACATAGGATAGCCTATACAGATAATCCAGTCCGGAGCATGTCTGATCAATAGGACAACTATCGCTTAGTAACCTTTCGGTGTAATAGAACAATTGGCGCACACCCTTGCCAATGCATAGAACCAACCATGCCCTCGTAAATACCCGCGAAAATTTGATTGGATTATCGACCCTCAAAGAATGTTAATGAAATTTCTATGCCTACGGCTGTGGCCTCTCAGTTGCAAAGCTGTCGCTTTATCGATGCTAATTACAACTACCTGATCTTGATATATTTTTGGTGTAATAAGCAAAGATCTCCTGAATTTGTGCTAGTGCATGTAGCGTTGCGGCATTGGCCAACATAACCGTTATTTCGTTAGAAGTGAGCATGTACGCTGACACAGACCTAATCGCACATCATCAGTTTAAGTTGACAACCAACATCTCACTCTGAAGCACTTGCCAACGCAAATTGTGGGTGGTGCCTAAAGCATGACTTATATCCCTGGCTCGAATAATCCATTATTTGGTCCCACCTGACGCTGTCCACACGCCGAAGACGTCGGTTTACGTCTTTGCTTTGGAAATTGTCTTTAGTGGATTAAAACTAATTATGTGCGACAATATATACAGCCTTGTTGACCTGTTGGCCATTTGCAGCGACTAATGCATACGAAGCAGAAGGTCAACATAGACAAAATAATGAATAAATATATATATTTGTATATTTTTATATACATATATACATACATGTATATGTTAATATATACATATGTAAACATATATATATACATATACATATGAATACAATAATATATATCCCTGTTGAACGTCCTCATAAAGCATTTTCGCCTTCAAGCAATATGGCTAGCAACCAATATTATGTTCTTTTTTATCAATGCACACATATTATGTGAATATTTTTCTAACGTTATTGTAAGGCAACAGACGTGACTGTTTGAGAATCTTTGCTTTGGTAGTATATCATTAAATCTCGATGGCAAGGCGCACGTAATACGCTTAAGTGATGCAGCATATTGTACACTGAACGCCATTTACTGATTATTAAACAACCAACGTGATATAAATCACAGCAGCGCATGAGTACAGGAATATACAAACTCACGTATAATTACACGCATACATTCATAAATCAATGTATGTATGCATACAGACAGGCACACATACAATGACGTGTACAAGAAGCAATTGATCAACGCGCACACCAGATACCCAATTTTTATTTTGCCATATAATTAATAGTCATCTCAGAGTTACATTACCCCTATGGTGTAATATTCACTTGGTATCCTGAACAGGGACTGCGTACCTACTGAACCGATGATCACGGCTGCATGGAACAATCAAAATACCCCATCTAAACACCTTCATGTTCTTCAACGTTAGCATTTGTTATTCATGACAGGCATTGCCTAAAGTAAATCTGCTTAAGCTCGCAACCGCCTTTAATCTGGCCACACATATGGTCTTTAAAAGCATCATCACATATGTGTGGGATGCCCATTTATATATTTGTAACGGCATAACGGTTGCTGGCACTGAGTGACCTCGCTGACTAATGCAAAAGCGGTGATAGTGCTGAATAGCTTTACTGCCAGACTCGATGCTGTCTGTTTTGTAATTGTCATCATGAAAGCATCCAAAAATCTCGCCAATCATTGTAAAGAGCAAAGCAAAACTTTCATCCATGATAGTTTTGTGATGTAGTCAGGTTCAAAATGGAAGTGGGCTTCCTTTTATCGCTGGCCCACAATATTTCGCCATAACCTTGTAATGCCGGCAAATATTCCTCTCATTATAGCATGGCTATTAGAGTTCCCGTCAGCTGGTAAGATTTATTAACAAAGGTGACAGATGTTGCTGATGCAACTGACCAGTGCTAGATAAGAATGCACAATCTTGCACCCTTCTGTCATAGCGTCTAAATCAGCCATGGTTAAAGCATGAAAAGAGCAGAAGTACCTGTACTACCGAGTTTACAACGTTGGATATAAACACGACCACAGTGGTGAATGTAAAGTTTCTTGTAATATGTATTTTGCTAATGCGACGACTAGAGCCACAATAAGAATATATATATATATATATATATATATATATATATATATATATATATATATATATATATATAGAGAGATCTAGAGATATATATATATAGGATCTATATATATCTCTATATATATACTATATATATATATATCCCTATATATATATATATATATATATATCTCCTGTAATTAATTCTATATATATACACATATATCTCTCTGTATGTATATATATATCTATCTATCTACTACATACCTGTCCCATCTATATATACATATATCCATATATAATATATATATAGATATATACATATATATAAACTATATCCCCTATAGAGATATATATACTCCCTATATATATATATCCCTATATATATATATATATTTATCTATATATATGTACATCTATATATATATATATTTATGTATATATATATATATATATTTATATATATCCCTATCTCTCTATATATCTATATATATCGCTATATCTATAGATATATATGTATCTCCATATCTCTATGTATCTCTATATCTCCTATCTCTCTATATATATTTCTCTCTCTCTCTACTCTTCTTTCATGCCTAATTCAGAACCCCTGCAAGACAACTCATTCTTTGGTGGACTAACAACACCCCATCCGAAGCATTTGCGAAGATTTCCCTGCTTCGTTTTTACAAAATCAGCTTACGCGTGAATAATTTATATATCCTGATAGCAAATTGGTGTGTATTTAATAACGAACGGCTGATTATGTTTTGGTTCATTTTCGGAACAAACATGTTCTTATTCATAGCAGTGAAAGCATTTTTCTGAAAATATTAACGTTGGACTGCCATATTTAACTTTGAGCTAAAAAACTTTAGTCAGCGACCTAGATGACTCAGAGTTGACCACGCTAGGAGACGTAAGTTTTTTTTGGCAGCTCAGCTTGCCGTCTCAAAAAACCGGAGCTTGGGGACTTAAGTTTCTTTATGGGTACGGCCCCATGGGATGTTGTTCAAAAGAAGTTTACCGGACAATATTCGGAGACCAACGAAAACTACCGGTCCATATTTAAATGCACGATACATTAATAATGAAAATTATCCAACCAAAAAACCCCATTACAGTGCATTACTCACTGCATTTTGATGATGACGGCTTTTTACATAGATTTACGCGTAATCCAAAACTGCAATGCCGAATCGATTCATTTAACTCAATGAACTCGGGTTGACAGTCAT
Organism: Urechis unicinctus; assembly: GCA_034190875.2. Taxonomy (NCBI): domain Eukaryota; kingdom Metazoa; phylum Annelida; class Polychaeta; order Xenopneusta; family Urechidae; genus Urechis; species Urechis unicinctus. The sequence goes on from CM067356.1 coordinate 73,222,679, forward strand.
CGACTGATACAGACGGATAACTTTTTATACGTACGCAATCTGTACTCGAATCAGATATGGTTGCAGGTCATTTTGTATGCAGACATATTTGGAATGTTCGATCTGGTGCATATTTCGTGCAGGTTATGCACAATGTTAAAGCGAGGTATGCAGATATGGCAACCGCAGGTGAGCGTGAGAGAGAGCATTCAAGATACTGACGACCTTTGAGGAATGTCTCGTTAGAGCTAATCTACTGATTATAGAGTCTTAAATCTTTCAACTGTGATAATTTAGTTAATCTGTCGGCGGTACATTGGCTGCTGGAAACACATGAAAGCTGAGAGCTTGTCGAGGCAGGTATCTTTTGTTGATAATTGAAGTGGAAGGGGTTAAGCTAATTTAGCGAAGGACGCGATGCAATGTCAACCATATATGATAACACATGTCTTTTACATATCAGTGTGTACGCTAACAAATAAACATCCTAGTTATACGTGACACCAAAAAGTATTATTCCACGTACAACTTTATTTACCACTCCATTTTAACGCGGGTGTCGGCATAATCTACACTTTTACGAACATTTATATACCCGATAAGACAAGCGCGCTCCGATGAGCACGAAAGAAACTTGATATATCAAATCTGTTTCTCAGTAAAGACACCATCTCTCATATATACGAGCACCTGTGACAGGAGTTTTTAGAAAGCATGTTATGTCAATGACGATTCATCATTGGACTCTGAGAGATTTTCATCTTATTGTTGACGCCTCTTAACTTAGATTTGATTTGAGCATCTCTGTTATTCAGATTTCTGCTCATTATTGGAGATAGCAGTGGTGGTTATGTCGATGACGTAATTAACTCAGCTGATAATATTGCTTTCTGATTGAATCCAGGGATTTAGCAAGCATGATCATTCAGAGTATCGGTGACGCCTAGCATTTGATTTGATGCAGTAACGATAGCTTTCAGGGATTTCCGCAGTTATATTTGAATGATAGCACGAATCAACAGTGACCTTGCACAGCAAAAAGTAGGGTCAATATCGCACTGATTGCGTCCTATATCATAATGACCTTTGACGGCAGCGCCGTTCAGGTTACAAATAAGCTTACTTTGACCTCTCACACCTCATCATGCCTCTACAGTCCTGACCCTATAACTCAACATTATCCAAAACATTGTATTATATGCTTTATCCGTGCACTTTAGACATTGCAGCTTTAAATGTTGCTGCAAGATCACGGTCAGTAATTGAATATAGTGTCGGATTTCCTGACAATCTATTTAAGTCACAGTCCCATGTGAGATAGTGTGTGTTATGACATTGATGGCATATTATTGTTGGCACTGAGAGCAACCATATCATATTTAGACTGGTAAACATCAATTTGGAAAACTCGGACATGCATCAGGAGCTAACCCCGCGTAACTGTAGAGAAAGAATGCCGAGCCATTACATGTTAAATTAGAACATTAGATCAATGCTTTGAACTTTGCGTTAGAACATTGCTTTTTATTCAAATGCAAATCATTCTTCCACTTATCGCGGCGACAGATGAGAATCATTTAATTTAGTGCGAGAGACACTACACTGAATAGCAAATACTCGTTTCAATTGTATTCAATCTGAAACAAGAAGATACTAGCCATTCAACAGCATGTGCTAATTCATCTTTACACTGCCATTTCTTGCAGGCCATTAAACGTCAGTGCTGTATGCGGCCTTCTTACACGTAATGGCCAGGAACGGTGGATGCTTATTTACCAACCATGCTCCTTACTCGTATATTTCATTACGGATGGGCATTTCGGTCGTCACATTAGCGCTTCAAGCGACAGCACGGGACCAGCCCAATCATGGTTAATATCATTGTTATGTTTGCTACATATACTTTCTGTCATCAGGTAGCGCGCGTTAATGTTGCCAGCTGTGTGGTGGCTTCTATGCGAGCCCCTTAAGAGTGGCGATATATACCGGTGTAATTGTATGTAGATACTATATTCATCCAACGTATGTAGATATCGGCAGTATATTGGTATTGTATTATATCGAGACATAAATATTATGTAGGTGGTACGTATTACCCCAGGGTGTCACTAAAATATCAACTGCACCACCTATTTTGCTCAGGTGTGAACGAGCCTTCCTTTAACCCTAAAACTCCTCCATGTAATAAAACTCATGCCTACACAGTCATCAAGGAGTTCAATGGACGAGGATGAATGTGTTAATTTGTACTTTTGATTCATATGGAAAAATCATGCACATTTGGTATATGCAGCTAGTACATATAGAGGCCTATCGTAAAGACGGTTTACAATGATCCGCAAATGGCAATGAGCGTGCAGAAATGTCAAAAGCAGCCAAGAGTTTTTGAAGATACAGATGGGATGCAAACTTACTCTTTATTATGTTTAACACGTTTTAGCTTTTTCGCAATGCGTTCTATTGGAATGCTTTAGATGAATTGTACATTATTCAGCCGATCATGTAATTGTTCGCAGACACATACCGTATGCATAGCAACCTCATTTCTACAATCTCTGCGACATTGTCATTCACTGTAATCTGTGGAGAGGGCAAGACACATTTGTGTATAAGATGCCGACCGAACCTGGTCAGTAACTTCAATCAACGAACTAATAGCAAATTTGATCCTAATTAAGTGGATGGCGTAATTCATCAGTATTCATTGAATGTCTAGTCTTCGAATGAACAATTGCTCATATCTAGTGCATTCGTTAAGGTTTCCATTACAGCATTAAACATGGTGCAATTTCATGCAGATTGCAGTGAATCAGAACGTGTATTGACAAACTGCCTCATACAGCAATCCCAATAACATGATAAAATATGCATAGGCAGTGATTACTGATTGACAACCTGGTGGTGAGATAATAAGCGGGACAGAAATGTCGAAATTCGGTTCGTACATAAAAAAGCGTCGGTTTTGCATTGCTGGTTTATATTCCTGCAGCTAAATTCTGAACATTGGTAAAAGTGTCACCGGATTATAGTAATATGACCAAATTACGACAAGCAATATATCTTCGTCATGTTATGAAAATGTTATTAAGAATTTGAGCTTCAAATCTGACAAGATAATAATGCAAATGGCAATTATATATTTCACCTTATTGACAATGTCTTCCTCAAGGAAGAGCAGTGAAGCTTCTATATGCTACAACAAATCTGTCTACAAACGGACTGTCGCCAGCTATCAATAAATGTACTCTAGCGCTTATAATGGCGTGCAGACTTTGAGCCACCACATGCATTACACATGGTACTGAGTACTTGCTACTTGCTATCTGAACCTAAAAAGAGACTGAATTAAGCAAATATATGCGTGCGTTCAAAAAGAAGCTGTCCCTTCTTTTGCACGGTTTTCTAACAAACGAATGCCTCGAACTGCCAGCACAGCAATTACAAACAGGCATGACAGGTTCATCGCTCGTGTACACTTTGCAACTTCATGTTTGTTTTCGCAATGTATCGTTGGGAGAAGGTGGGGTGCTCACGTGGTAACTTTCATTATCACATATGGCTCAGTTACACAGGGCTAGCTCCTGTAGCATGTCCGCGTTTTCTACAGTTATGTATAGCAGCCACACTATTATATGCTTGTTCTTTTTATCGTAAAATAAAATTGTCACGACATCCGACCCAATAATTACTTTCGGCCGATTCTCTTTCAGTAACATTCTCTATTCCATCAAAGTCAACTTTGGATTTGTTCATGCAATGACCAAAGTGTTGGGGTAAAACATATAAAAAAGCTTTGAATAACGTTTAGCAACAAGTTAAGGCTGTGAAGATGTGATGAGTAGTGCGAGGTCACAGTAGGCGTATTTATCACCTGAGCGGCGTTAATGATATTCCAAGAGCCTCGTTTCATGGAAGGTGGTGCATAAACAAGTGCTTCCGTCCAAGGTCATAAAAACGGAGCGCGGTCAAAGCGATAATAATCCTACTCGTTGCTGCCCTTGGTCCTTGTTGACTCCTGCTTTCATCATATATGCAACAGCGGAAATCCTTCAAAGCCTACGTTGCTGCATCATTTCAAAACCATGGCGTCACTGATATTTTGATTGATCATTACAGCTAAATCCCTGGATTCAATTGATGAACAAGCTTCGATGAAGGTCAATTCGAATTACAGCCCTCCATAAAATGTGTCGCGCATTCAGGATCGAAGGGACAGCAATTGAAAATGGATAAGCATGTAAAGATAGGGACTGCGATACTTATATTTCTGTTTGTATATGTATGTAAGCGCGAATGTATGTTTATATGTATGTGGGTTTGTTGTTGTGTATATATGTAAGCATGTTTTATGTATGAATATATGTATGTATGGTAGGATGTATGTTTGTATTCGTGTATGTATGCATGTATGTATGTTTGTATGTTAGTATGTATGAATGTATGTTTTTTATGTTTGTATGTATGTATGCATGTACGTTTGTATGTATGTATATATGTATGCATTCATGTATGTATGTGTGTTTGTATGTATGCATGTATATATCTTTCCAAGTATGTATGTATGTATGTCAGTATGTTTGTATATCAGTATGTATGTGTGTATGATTATAAATATCTAGGCGAGATAGATAAAAGCAAGGTGATAGATCAAATCGCCGTTTTATTTTGTGATTGATTGATATACCAATCACTCATTCATAGCAACGGTTGTATTAATACATGAGCTGAATAGATCATTAACATACCCTTCACTGATATCTCCATTGATGCGTGATTTAGAAATCCGATTTAGAGAGTGGCTCCGTTTTCAATCTCTCTATTGAGGTATAGTCAACTATATATTATGCTTTGTAAGCACTCAGGTGCTCCAAAAAGCGAGATATGTTGTATATGACTGAGGAACAGATTCGGTATATCAACAGCTAGGCTCCGTTCGTGCACATAGGCACACGCTCGTCATTTCGATCTTGAGATATAGTAATTTGTGTACATATTGATTAAGCTGACGTTACTATTAAAAGGGTGCAGTAAAGTAAGTGTTGCGTTGAATCATTTTTCATTGTTTCTCGAAAGACTAGGACATTACTGGTTTATAATTCAGACTCAAATATACATATAAAAATGACCGTGTGTTAATTGAAATAATCACCCGCTGCTCAGATCCAACAATAGTCATCAACAGTGTATCACTTATCTTAAATATTCACGATTAATGCATGCAAGTTGTTCAGTTACTGAACACCTGCCAGAAGATTAACCTCAGAGAGCCTTTGGCGATACTTCTACATTAACACAATTTACATAAAATAAGCAGAGGCGAACCTTTTAGACTGAAGTTAATTGCGCCTGTGAATTATTTGTAAGCTCACTAAAGATTCGACGGCAAATCATAGAAGACTATTTGCATAATCGTCTTATCTACATAATTGTAAACGATCATTTGATAGTTTACGGACGACAGATTACGTTTAACAAATACTATGTACCCGAGCGTAAATTGCAGCATGTATTATTGATTATCTGTCTGTCATATAGCTGACTGCCGTCTGCTATCATGCCGACTCTGCTATCTTGCAGACGTGCGTTATGGCACAAGCTGTTAAATATAAAAACATTGTGCATGGAATTTGGCCGATTGAGTCAAGTGAACATCGTCCGAGACACAATGTGACGTTCATTGAATCATAGTATATTGGGGTTAGCCACTGAACGCAGAAATGATAATTGAGTGATAATAAGGTCAGATTTACGACTCGCAGATAATTATCCTCTCTCGACCTTCATGAATAATGCAGGCATCTTACGTTGTATATTTCAGCATCAAACCCTTTCCTGCTACTGACAAACTTAATAGGCTGTAATCAATTATATAATTATAGTCCAATATACCAGTGGGTTGTTCAGATATAGCAACGTACTTCATGAGAGCAGCAGCTGCGGCACAAGGTAACTGCTAATGAGCGGGCAGTAATCCGGAGCAATCAAGCGTTTAAGCTGTTACGGTCAGCGTTCAATTTCTTGCCCTTTACTGTAAAAGGATTTGATATGAGATGTCGGATATCATAAAACTGCGATGCGCAGTTGAGCTTCCAAAATGTAAAAGTTCAAGATACATCACACCTGTTAGAGCGACAACGCCCTACTCTAATTCAAAAGATGAGCGAAAATAACATTTAGGTACTGATTGTATTTTGAATGGATAGCAAAGTTTTATTTAGTCATCATTTATAGTCTTTTTTGATGAGTTTGTGTTTGAATTAACAAATCAGCGGACGCAGTTTGCATGACATAATACATCAGAATTATCTAATGAGACACAAGATATTAAAAACAAAAGGTTGACAGTGTGGGAGCTGCTCATATAAAAAGCTACATTATTGCTTCACTGACACATATAGATAATCTACATCGACTTCACTTGTGTATACTCAGTTATGAGCGATTGGACCAGTCGCATCAGGCCCGCCCTGCAGTTCTTTAAATGCAACGAGCTAATTATCACATTAATGTCTTTTCCTAGTTATAGACACCATATCTCTCATATAAGAGCATGCAAGCGTACATACATTCATATGTACATATAAACATACATATATAAATACATATAGACATACAGACATACAGACATACAGACATACAGACATACATATATACATATATACATACATATATACATACATACATATACATACATACATACATACATACATACATACATACATACATACCTACATACCTACATACCTACATACCTACATACCTACATACCTACATACCTACACCTACATACATACATACATACATACATACATACATACATGCATACATACATGCATACATGCATACATGCATACATACATGCATGCATGCATACATGCATGCATACATACATATACATACATACATACATACAACATGCATACATACATACATACATACATACATACATACATACATACATACATACATACATACATACATACATACATACATACATACATACATACATACATACATACATACATACATACATACATACATACATACATACATACATACATACATACATACATACATACATACATACAAAAATAGATATATACACACATACATACAAACATACATACATACATAGAGATATACATTTATACATATATGCATACATATAAACATCTCTACAAGCATACACAAATACTGTCCCTACGATGTTTAATGCGCGACGCATTATATGTTGTTCCGACATTTGATATGGTCGGCATCTAAGTGTGTTCATTATATGTATCAATGGATTAAGCCAGCATTACCAATCAGCATAAAGGTGACGCCTAGCATTTAAAATGATGCACTTACGTTGGCTTTCGGGGATTTCCACAGTTGTACATATGATGATAGCAGGAGTCAACATGGAGCAAGGCTCGAATTCTCATTTTCGAAAAGTAGACGTGATACGATGTGGCGCCTGCTCTGTACTATTTTTGGCGCAATGTCATGACCGTGATAACAGGGTTGATCATCGAAAAAGTTCATCCGTATTGCTGCCCGAGATCTATCACTGTAATTACAGTATGTTTATACCCATGGTTCAGTAACTTAATTAAGTATAATCATCATCATGTTGAAAAAAGGCCATTACGCAACTGTTTACTCTGTCTACTACTATAGAGAGCACGCGCACAAAGACATTAGCAAATTTATAATGTACTTGCAAACCCAATTTTCGGCACCAAAGGTCCATCGTCCCATGGTATTGAAATTGTTTTACGTCAATGTGATACACACATGCAATATACATAGATAACCAACTCATGATTGGTGACCTTGAAATAACATATACATTGGCTATATTGTAATATTCTCTGACGTTTTAATAGGCTTCCACATCCAATTTTACATATACTACAGTGAATGGGCCCCTTTACAAAGTGTACGATTTATGGTTAGTATTAATTCCAACAGACTGAGCACAATTTCGTATTCAATGGTTTCTTCTGAAACACAATGTCACAATTAAAACAAAGTACACATTATTTTATAGCATATTGTTATCTTTGTAGTTTACATATGCATCAAGTGGCAGCCGCACTCAGGTACTTCATGGCACATGGCGGATTCGCCTTCATTCAATTAACGGCAATTGTCAAATAGTGCTAAAAAATGTATCTATGCAACTGCACATCATTCTTATAAAGGCATGACGATCATTACGAGACTAAATGCAACTCACTATTGCTTCAGGCAACCGCTCCCAATCGACATTGCATTGACAGCCGATCCCATTTCTTATGGCAGCGCCTTTGCTTTCTAGTTGGTCCACGTTGATTTTAAAGGTCCGTGTCTTGACAAATTACATAAGCTTCAGGATTCTCAACTTTTCTGAATTAAAGACCGGCTAAATAAAGAGAAAGGCGAACAAACTTGTGCAGAGACGCAGTAAGCGTTAGTTCCAATCATTGTTCGCTTTTGCATTGGTTATAATATGTTTATGGCAAACAGAACAACGGGGAATAATCACACAATGTTAAAATATTTCATATTTCTGCAATCGGATTATTTAAAACAGTAACATGGCACACGATTATCGCTTAAGTTGAATTTTGCGTGAGAGACACTACACTGAACAGCAAATACTCGCCTGTATTCGTTCTAAAGCAGTTGACGCTTTGCCGGTATCGCGGAAATAGATAGTACAATAAAAACTACAGTGCATCACTCCTTTTTTCGAACCTACTCAGTCGTCAAGCGACAACTGAATGAAGATACTAGCCATTCAACAGCATATGTCAATGCGTTTTTAACCCTACATTCCATGCGGCCATCAAACGTCAGTGCGGTAATGATGACCAATAACGATGCTTGCTTATTTACTTGATTAACGACCCGGCTTCTTACTTGTGGATTCCATCATAGAAGGGAATTATTGCAGTCATGTAAGCGCTAAAAGCGAAACAAGGTTAATGTTCTTAGTATGTTCGGAACATTTATTTTCAGTCATCAGTTAGCCAGTAGTAAGGCGGTTTCTGTGCGTGCACCTTACGTGTCTCGATCCATATTTTAACACGCCCATATGCCGCATCAAGGGAGTCAATCAATCTAGATTTTGCTGAAGTCAGGTATTGTGATAAAATGATAAATATGACTTTCCTGGATATGCGCTGGAACATTAACTACTCCTGACTGCAACAAAAGGGACATGTTCAAACACATGATTTCGATATATAGTATATATATATATATGCTATATTCGTTATATATATATATACACGTATATATATATATATATATATATATATAGAGATATATATATATATATATATATATATATATATATATCTATATCTCTATATATATATATATATATATATATATATATATATATATATATATATATATATATATATATATATTTAAATGACATGTGACCAAAAGGGGTCGATTTGCGATGTCTTCCAAGTAAACATGAAGATATTTTACCGAATATAGGGTTTAACATTTATGGACTTAGGGCAAACGGATAGGCAGAAAGACTGGGACGAGGCATCTTTGTTGTCTATCTGAATCTTTGTGCTGCAGAATATGAGAACTTTGGTAAACTCATGTATATCTGAGTAAGTTGTCATTCATCCACGTTGATGAATAGCATCAGAGTGCTAAGAACTTACGCTCTAAGCAATATATCGTCTGCTACTGCTCGTCTTAGACATGATTTTTATCAGACAAGGCTCGATTATGTGCGATTCGTCTCTTGTATTCGTCGGGAAAGTAACTATTCAGTGACATCTTCTAAATGGCAGATGTAAATTAACGACACATTAGTCTGAGTCAGTTTCGATATGCCTGGAGTATGCGTGGGTAAGTAATCCCGTTCAACCCGCTATTTGTAATCGATTCATGTCTCTTATTCGTTATCCTATGCAACAACATATCCATGGAAATTTCCCCGGAGCATATTTGTGAATGCTTGATCAAATTGGTGTTCATTCCAGTGTATAATGGGATGCAGTCTGGCTGCATGCACACTTTGCAAGCTTACATGGGCCATCGTAGCTGCTTTGGTCCCTCGACCACCCTTCTTTATTCAATATAACTGAAGCAGTTCAGGTTGTGCTGTTAACGAATTGGGTCAAGATGTATGAATTTATTAGCGTATAACAGTAAATTTCTTTGCCCATAGAATGAATCAAATCGGAGTAAAGTCGAGTAATTTTTTGAAGCCGGTGTGAATCTGTAATATTTATAATCACTTTTTTAAATTACAATCATTTGCTATAATTCAGATACATTTGGTTTTTACTATTCTGCTATGCATGACCTGCCACTTAGGTTTCAACACTTGCATCGTAAAATAAGGTGTAAAAGAATGCTTACATGTTCGACCACTTTGTAGGTCCTTATATAATAGGGCTGCATGCGAATGACTATAAATACCCTAGCGGTGAACCAATAATCTAAAACAAAATTTTTAGTGAATCTATTTTCTACTTAGAATCAAATGGCACATTGTCAGAAAAAAAATCAACAATTACTGTTTATAATATATACTTGATTAAGGCACAATTGTGCGTGCTTTAAGGAAGCAGTCTATTCAAAGCCATTTAGTAAATCACTATAGAGTGTGGTGGATTCAGTGGCGATCCCAAAATTATTACGTGTATGGGGCATATCGGAGTTACCCATACGTTTGGTGTCTGTTGCAAATATTTAGGGGGTTGCTGTAAGGGGAAAACAAAATGTGATTGTTTTGACAGGAAAAATAATGAATATAGGGTCGGTGAAATTTTTCTGCTATTTTTAGACAATAGCAAATTTGACATAGTGAATTATAAAAATTGACGGAACATTCAAACCAGAATATTATCAAAGCACGTTGGTGCAATGAACTAGAATCTATTATGCAGTTTAAATTACTGATCTAACCACGATTTCAAAAATGGTTTTCAATTACTTTGACACAATTGCACTTTAGGTAAAAATATTCTGTATTCTTGCAATGAATCTCAGAATAGAGATGCGTACGGCGACGGATGACCATAGCAAGGTGTGGTCAGGAGTAGCAGTGCATTAAAAATGGCATCCAAGCGACCAGAGCTTTGGATATTATATCCCTAAAATGCGCCTATTTTCCAGTTTTGGAATCACATATCATTTGACGTTCGACCACAAATCATATTATATATATATATATATATATATATATATATATATATATATATATATATATATATATATATATATATATATATATATATATATATATATATATATATATATATATATATATATATATATATATCATATATCTATATATATATATATATATATATATATATATATATATATATATGATTTAAATGACATGTGACCAAAAGGGGTCGATGCGATGTCTTCCAAGTAAACATGAAGATATTTTACCGAATATAGGGTTTAACATTTATGGACTTAGGGCAAAACGGATAGGCAGAAAGACTGGGACGAGGCATCTTTGTTGTCTATCTGAATCTTTGTGCTGCAGAATATGAGAACTTTGGTAAACTCATGTATATCTGAGTAAGTTGTCATTCATCCACGTTGATGAATAGCATCAGAGTGCTAAGAACTTACGCTCTAAGCAATATATCGTCTGCTACTGCTCGTCTTAGACATGATTTTTATCAGACAAGGCTCGATTATGTGCGATTCGTCTCTTGTATTCGTCGGGAAAGTAACTATTCAGTGACATCTTCTAAATGGCAGATGTAAATTAACGACACATTAGTCTGAGTCAGTTTCGATATGCCTGGAGTATGCGTGGGTAAGTAATCCCGTTCAACCCGCTATTTGTAATCGATTCATGTCTCTTATTCGTTATCCTATGCAACAACATATCCATGGAAATTTCCCCGGAGCATATTTGTGAATGCTTGATCAAATTGGTGTTCATTCCAGTGTATAATGGGATGCAGTCTGGCTGCATGCACACTTTGCAAGCTTACATGGGCCATCGTAGCTGCTTTGGTCCCTCGACCACCCTTCTTTATTCAATATAACTGAAGCAGTTCAGGTTGTGCTGTTAACGAATTGGGTCAAGATGTATGAATTTATTAGCGTATAACAGTAAATTTCTTTGCCCATAGAATGAATCAAATCGGAGTAAAGTCGAGTAAATTTTTGAAGCCGGTGTGAATCTGTAATATTTATAATCACTTTTTTAAATTACAATCATTTGCTATAATTCAGATACATTTGGTTTTTACTATTCTGCTATGCATGACCTGCCACTTAGGTTTCAACACTTGCATCGTAAAATAAGGTGTAAAAGAATGCTTACATGTTCGACCACTTTGTAGGTCCTTATATAATAGGGCTGCATTGCGAATGACTATAAATACCCTAGCGGTGAACCAATAATCTAAAACAAAATTTTTAGTGAATCTATTTTCTACTTAGAATCAAATGGCACATTGTCAGAAAAAAAATCAACAATTACTGTTTATAATATATACTTGATTAAGGCACAATTGTGCGTGCTTTAAGGAAGCAGTCTATTCAAAGCCATTTAGTAAATCACTATAGAGTGTGGTGGATTCAGTGGCGATCCCAAAATTATTACGTGTATGGGGCATATCGGAGTTACCCATACGTTTGGTGTCTGTTGCAAATATTTAGGGGGTTGCTGTAAGGGGAAAACAAAATGTGATTGTTTTGACAGGAAAAATAATGAATATAGGGTCGGTGAAATTTTTCTGCTATTTTTAGACAATAGCAAATTTGACATAGTGAATTATAAAAAATTGACGGAACATTCAAACCAGAATATTATCAAAGCACGTTGGTGCAATGAACTAGAATCTATTATGCAGTTTAAATTACTGATCTAACCACGATTTCAAAAATGGTTTTCAATTACTTTGACACAATTGCACTTTAGGTAAATAATTCTGTATTCTTGCAATGAATCTCAGAATAGAGATGCGTACGGCGACGGATGACCATAGCAAGGTGTGGTCAGGAGTAGCAGTGCATTAAAAATGGCATCCAAGCGACCAGAGCTTTGGATATTATATCCCTAAAATGCGCCTATTTTCCAGTTTTGGAATCACATATCATTTGACGTTCGACCACAAATCTATTCGACATATGCTATCGCAGGTGCACATCATTAGGTATCACACTACGAGAGGGGGGGGGGGGGTACATGTGACCGATTGAAAGGGCTGATTATCAATTCAATTTGTCATGCAATCATTTGTTGCACCCCACCGGGTTCAGTGGTGACACCAAAGCAATTTATTCCTACCTTGTCATATATCGATCTAATCATTTCAATAGAACTCTGGCCGCGTGTAAAGTCAAATATTCCCAAACTATACCATTGATTTAGCATCATTGCTGTATTATCAAAGTACTTCTAATTTCCTGTTTATTAAAATGTCATGTGAACCGTCCATGTATCAAAAGCTAACATTTGGTTGTTTAACATGGTCTCTTTCTTTCTTCAAACATCAAGTGATCCTTATTTAGTACCATACATCTTATCCATGGTGCCAAACAAATAGCCCGCAAGTATTAGTACTGAAGTTTTTTATATTGATAGCTGACGTCAGTTAGTTTGTACACAATTTTGATATATATATAGATGTATATAGATATATATACATATAAATATATTTATATACATACATATATATACACATTTATATATTTATATAAATATATATATATATATATATATATATATAAATATGAAGATGATGCTTTGTAGGCATCACAGAAATATATGGTAGTATGCAAACGCCTACAGCGCATCAATCTTTCATTTGCACATATTCGGTCACCAAGTGACAACTCAAATAAGTTACTAGCCATTTAACAGCACAAGTTAATTTATTTTTACACCTCCATCTAATGCCGGCCATCAGACGTGAGTGCTCAATGCGGCCCTAGAATGCGTAATGATGTCCAAGAACGATGGCTGATTATTTACATTATTGCCAACCATGCTCCTTGCTCGTGGATTTCATTAAGTATTGGCATTTCTGTCGCCACATTAGCGCTAAAAGCGACAAAAAAGGAATAGCCCAATTTTTGCTAATATCATTGTTATGTTGGCTACATATACTTAATGTAATCAGGTAGCCCGCGTTTATGTTGCCAGTTGTGCGGCTGCTACTATGCGGGACCCTTAAGTGTCGCGATCCATATAATAACATGCCGATCAAGTGATCTAGCGTAGCCACATCATAACGCGCCAATCTGCAGGATAAAAGGATTCAGCGTATCCACCTCATTGAAAGGCTTATCGGCCGGATCAAGGTATTCGATCAATCTAGATTTCGCGGAAATCAGTTATTGCAATAGAAAAATAAATTTTACCTTCCCGGATTTGGCAGGAACGTTAAATACTCCAGCCTGCGTCAGAAATAACGGATTCGTTCCGTTTAAACACTAATTTCGACGTACATCACCTTCGTCAAATTTACGATCGGGATCATATAGGGGGTTACCCTATATTCGCAAAATATCTTCATGGTTACTGGAACAATTCAATCAACCTTTATCCACTGAAGACATCGCATTGATCATTTTGTTGACTACTTTCTAAACAAAACCTCTTTTGTTTCTGATATGTTATATCAAGTAACGATTAGTGCACAGGTTCTTCTCTCCCGACCCGTACTTAAATTTCCGCAATAATTGTATATCAGACCAATTTGACGCTGTGATATGTTAAAAAAACTTAAAAGATTCACAGAGGTGTCTTGATTTCTAATGATGTCGTACTTTCCGTGCTACATTTATCGTGTCACCCAAAATTGCTCATTGCGACATTGACTTGTCAAACAAAACTCGGCGAAAAAAAGCCTACTCTCTTTACCTCTCGCTCACACTCTATCTCTCTATCTCTCTTTATCTCTGTCGCTCTCTCTCTCTCTCTCTTTCTCTCTCTCTCTCTCTTTCTCTTTCTTTCTCTGTCTGTATTTCACTCTGCTCCATTCTCTATCTCTCTAAATGTATCTCACTATCTCTCTCTCTGACATTATCCCTGTCTCTGTCTCCTTTGCTATTTCTCTTTCTCTGTCTCTTTATCTGTCTCTATATCTCTCTCTGTGTCTCCCTCTACCTATAACTATCTCTCTCTTTCGCTTATAAAATATATAAATATATATATATATATATATATATATATATATATATATATATATATATATATATATATATATTATATATATATATATATATATGTATACATTTGTATATATAATTATATATCTACATAAAAATATAGATGTACATATATATAATTATATATATACATAAACATATATATATATATATATATATATATATATAAAACTATATATATAGACTCTCCCTTAAATCTCTATCTCTCTCTATCTCTCTTTCTGTCTCTCTTTCCTTCTCTCTCTCTGTCTCTCTCTCCGACTCTCTCACTCTGTCTCTCTCTCTCTTTGTCTCACTCTCTGTCTATCTCTCTCTGTGTCTCTCACTCTTTCTCTAACGATACGCACCATATTCCTTAACATATGTCTGGTACTAGTCTGTTCCTTTATTGTTCACCATATTATCGATTATATCCTGTTCCTAGTGAATCGTGTAACTGCATAATGTGCACATCTTCACATTATCATCAGGAATTACGTGAGGGTTACAACATTCGGCAACATGATTAACAATCTCTGCGCCCGTATCATTTAACCTGCATTACCTCGATTAACGTTTGCGCAAAGCTTCTGCAGCTAATTGGCAAATGCAAAAATGTTGGGATGAGAAAGGATCTAATCAGGGTTAATATCATTATCACATTTGCTACATCTATGTACTGCCATCCGGTAGCGCGCGTTGATATTGTCAGTTATGTCGCAATCCATTTGCAATAATTTGCAATGATAACTAATGATCGGAAACTAATTGATTCTGCAACAGGCCACCTTACCTGATTTACATATTGTTCCAGATGAGGTACGCCATAAGACTATTGAACTCGTCCAACGTCCGTAGCCATCATCATAAATTACCGACCTTTACACATCAATCTGAAAACATTCCCCATTGAGGCTGCATCGCTCCAAACGTAATGGGAATGAAAAGTGATTGGTTAATGTAGAATTAATACATTAGATGTAATTTGAAGTGCCATTTCATCCAATAAAAACTACAAGATATGCAGTCTGAATACTATACCGACAATTTGTAGATACTCCATGCTGAAATCATTTGGGTTAACACCACATGAAGCAAATCTACAAAGCAGAAACATGAAATTTGAGAAATCAACAAGGTTATATGTAAGCATGTGGACACATTGCGATATAAAAAAGATTGACATGCTTACTACACTAGAATGCCAGTAATAAATTACGAAACAAATGTGTTAGCTTTATTGCACATAAAACAGCGCTGGTGTAAATTAATTGCAGGTTGTTCTCTTGTTTACTTTCACACATAGCTTACAGACACATATATGTTGAATATCATGTCATCATTATATTTTTGTATCGGACAGTTACCTTTGAATTTTCATAGGCTTGGTAGGGGTTGCGCTTTGGGCATTAATATGTAAGTTAGTAATACAATCCTCTCGAAGTATGCTAGAACAATATGCTCAGAAAACATATCCGCCCACGGACCACATCCGTATACAAATAATAAACTTGTAATGACTTTTACCTAGATCCAGTCAATGATTGGGCAAACCTTAAGTGATTTAATGGCGGAAAACAGCGTTGCTTAGCCAAGCTACATTATGACTATAATCAGAGTCTAGTTGACGCACACGGATGCATGCTGAAGGCACATTATAATGGGTCTCGAATGAGCTGTAGTGAAAGAATGCCGAGTCATTTCATATATAATAAGGCGTTAGAACATTGCTTTGGATTCAAATACAAACTATTGTTCCACTCATCGCGGCGACAGATGAGAATCACTTTGATTTAATTTTGAGCGAGAGACACTACACTAAATAGCAAATACTCGTTTCAAATGCATTCAATCTTAAACAAGAAGATACTAGCCATTCAACAGCATATGCTAATTCATTTTTACACATCCATTTCATGCCGGCCATTAAACGTCAGTGCTGTATGCGGCCTTCGTACACGTAATGACCTAAAGCAATAGATGCTTGCTTACTTTATCACCAACCAGGCTCCTTACTCGTGCATTTCATTACGGATGGAAATTTCGGTCGTCACATTAGCGCTTAATGCGACAGAAGGTGAACGGCCCAATCATGGTTAATGTCATTGTTATGTTCGTTACATATACTTTCTGTCATCAGGTAGCCCGCATTAATGTTGCCAGTTGTGCGGCGGCGTATATGCGAGACCCTTAAGTGTCGCGATCCATATAATAACATGCCAATCAAGGGATCTAACGTATCCACATCATAACGCGCCAATCTACCGGACCAAGGGATTCAGCGTATCCACATCATAATACGCCTATCTGTCAGACCAAGGGATTCAATCAATCTAGATTTCGCTTAAGTCAGTTATTGTAATAGAATAATAAATTTGACTTTCCGGGATGTGCGCTGGAACATAAACCACCCAGGCCTGCGACCAAAACGACAGATACGTTCCGTTTACACACTGATCGGCGTTAACTACATAAGTAAAAGCTGTGATCGGGATCAACATTGGGGTTCGACGCTATATTGGGCAAATTATCGTCATGTTTACTAGTAATATACTATCAACCTTTTTCAATTGACGACATAGCATGGAGCGTTTGTTGGTTACTTTCATAACATAACATCCTTTGTTTCTTAGATGTTATATCAAGCAACGCTGTGCGTACAGATTCCTGTCTCCCGACCTACACTTCAATTAACATAATAATTGCAGATAAGATCAATTTGACGCTATGATCAGTTGAATAACTCAGAAGATACACAGATCAGTCTTGATTTCAAATGATGTTCCAGTTCTACATATCTCGTGTCTCCCAACATAGCTTAATGCAACATTGACTTCTCAAGCGACACTCGTTGAGAAAAGACGCCTAAGTGGCTCTCTATCTAGCAATATGATCGGCTGTATAATGCCCAAATAATATCTCTCGATCTCTCTCTCTCTCTCTCTTATATGACTCTCTCTCTCTCTAATTCTCTCTCTCTCTCTCTCTCTCTCTCTCTCTCTCTCTAGGAGAGAGAGCGCTCTCTCTCCCTCTCTCTCGAGAGATCTCTCTCTCTCTCTCTCTCTCTCTCTCTCTCTCTCGCGAGAGAGCTCTCTCTCGAGATCTCTAGATCTCTCTCTCTCTCTCTCTCTCTCTCTCTCTCTCTCTCTCTCTCTATCTCTCTCTCTCTCTCTCTCTCTCTCTCTCTCTCTCTCTCTCTCTCTCTCTCTCTCTCTGAGCAACCATACAAAACCGACGCTTCCATGTCCGAGTCAAATTTCGTAAATTTCTGTCTTGCTTATTATCTAACCGCAAAGTTGTAAATCTGTACTTTTCTCTCAGCCTATGCATATTTTATCATGTCATTGGGATTGCTGCTAAAGCAAGTTTTCCAAGATACGTTCTGATTCACCGCAATCTGCATCAAATTACACCATTGAATGAATATTGATGAATGACGCCACACACTTAATTAGGAACATATTTGCTTTTAAATCGTAGATTGAGCTGACTGACCAGGTTCGGTCTGCATCTAGTACTGCTAGGTGCATTCCCGCTTTCCATAAAATACAGTGGATGACAGGGACGCATAAGTCGTAGAAATGAAGTGGCTATGCACGAGTTATGTTTGTGCTAGCAATAAGAAGATCGGCTACATAATGCACAAATAATTCGCATTGTAATTAAGCTCAAACGTATTAAAACATAAATAAATGTAATTTTGCTCTCTGTTCGTATCTCTTTCAACTATTAGATTGTTCTGACATTTTTGCACGCTCATTGCGATTTCCTGATTTTTGTTAACAGTCTTTAGAATACGTCGCTATATGTACTAGCTGCATCAAGCAAATATGCATTATTTTTAAAAGAGAGATCGCGTAAGAAATACGCAGCGTTTGGTTGTTTATAGCGTGCCAATGGCCAGATGTTGCTTGGACGGATTCTAGCTCCCCTTTGTACATCCGATCAAATAATTATTGTTGTGTAACATTCGAATAATAATTGACTCACGATGTCATTTAACGTAGACCGACAAAACTACATTAAGCATTTCGCGAGTTTGAAAACGATAACACATTTGCCAGAAGCGTCAAAACGTCATTACTCAATACAAAGCCGGACAATTTGTTATCACTAATAGTCCGACCCATGTGACTGCATCCTCTGACATTTCATCATATAAATGCAGGCTATAGGTACTGTAAATAATCATTGTGATGGATTGGTTAGAGATTGAACATTAATTTATCAAAGGCTTGGGGTCGGCTTGGTCGTAATCTTTTAGCAGAGTTGACTAATCAACGCATTATTCCTCGTGCATTCACGCCACATTATCAACTCGTTAACGACTGTGGAGACAACAATTAATTTGGATTTCATTTGTTAGTTCATGTGAGTGTTTAAAGGTTCAATGAATGCTGGTTCACACTTTAGCAAAACAGGTGGTGCAGTGGATATTTCCGCCACAACCATGTACCACCTTTATAATTGTTATGGTATCTAGAATATACTATCTGCCGCTAAGTTTGCAGCCATTATATGTTCACATTGAGGTAAGTCGCATAAGATGCTTTTAAAACGCAACAACTGTCACACCTGAAGTTGCTGTCTCTCAAAAACCGGCGCTAAAGCTAGAATTATAAGACTGTGCATAGCTCATTTATTTCTGTTGATGATTATGGAGCTAATAATCCTGGGCAGGGTTTGCACTTACACCAACAGCTCACATAAGAACGCACATAACATAATATACACAAAAAAGACGCGCATCGCGCACACACCATCAAAACATACCTGCATGCTACAAATAACAGGAACGCACATGTACTACATTGTACTCTCTCGTGCATATTTACTCGCATCCATTAATAGATCGAGAAATGCATACATACAGACAGGCATTCATACAAAGGCATGTACAAGATTTGATTTATCAACACGCACACCAGCATCCCTCTTATGTTAAGTACGCAGCTACACATGCGCCACTGAAAAGACTGTATAACTGGACAATATATAACTAGTGACAAATGTAATTTGATACCTGTTTTTTGTCAAATCATTCTTTTTCATCAGTGAGTTACTTTACCCAAAAGGTGAAACATCTACTTCTTATGCTGAACAGACAAAACGGGCATCGACTACCGTTTCGATAGTATTTCGATTCATAAGGTTAACCAGAAAATTACACTTTCAACAGCAATAGAAAGTTTTGTTGTTGTTAAGTTTGACGCAAAAAATGCTATCAAAAACCAACGGTTAGTTCAGAGCCCTTAAAATAGAGGTCATTGACCCCGCCAAGTTAACGGCATTAATACATGCAATGGTGTGTACATTTGCTTGGATACATGCCGACACCAATATTTATTACAACAATGATATGAGGAGCGTTGGCCTTGATATAATCCCCAATGTCCGATATCTTTCACATCCATATTAGTAACTCTGTAAATCATATGTCTCTCCTGCATTGCTTCGTGTTCAATGAGGTCAATATCCGAATGAAGGAAATTGTTTTTCTTCTCTGGCCTGCAATATCGTAACACGACCTTAAAACGCCCTCCAAATTAATTAAGTTCATAATCGTGTGGCTGCCAGAGTTTTCGTCAACTAGTAAGCTTAATTGGTTATGGTGACAGATGTTGATTTTTTCTATACACAACTGGCGAAATCATGGTAAGAATGAACATGCCTGTGAATCTAACACATGATCGTACCCTTCTTACAGTTCAATGACAGAATATAAATTAGCCTTGGTTACAGCACGAAAAGAGTAGAAACTATTTGCGCTGCCATATTTAAAAGGAGCTTACCACTTATATCTTACCATGTTGTGACATTTAAAATCGACCAAAGTAGTCAATTAACAGATTCTTGTTATTAGCTGCGTATGCGACGACGAGAGCCACGATGAAAAGAGGATTATACAAATCAGGATTATTTCTGATGAGTAACATATGTGTTAGACATAAAGACGATAGACATGACTCACGTGTTAAGATATAAAATCAATAGGGTTAATATAACCACATATGGAGGGGGTACATTTAGCAGCAAATATGGCGCAGCTCTAAAGGAAAATGAACATTCCGGGTAAGATCTGGATGCACAACCCTGGTATCTCGATAACAACTGTGAAGTAAGATTTTAGTCTTTTGCTGCTCTCTGCTCCTCCATACCAAAATAGAGCTGTGATAAAAGAGACTACATCTGGTGCACTCCTGCTACGAGGTTTGCCCAGGACAATAACAGAAACCCTGTTATGAACCTGAAGTTACCAAACGTTGTGTGTGAAGCGCCTTTAAATTAACCTTTCATTTCATGCCTTCCGGCATAGGTTGTGCGTACTGAGAGATAGATATATATACCTCATCAGACAACAACTGAACTGCACAAAGTAGGCAGTCCCTAATTTTTATGCAAACCATTGGCCTGAGCAACAGGATTTCCCAGAGATCTGAAAATAGACACCAAAAATGATTTATAAGTGACACAGCCAACCTCTCTGGCCCGTCTAAATAATGATTTCCAACCAAGTACAGTATATTCAGAACATTGGGTGTTAAGAACTCCACGTTATCGATTAAATTTGAGCATTTGCTGTAAGTATATCTAAAATTCTTTAAAAATTTATGGCACTGTAGCAATTATAGCTATTCTTAAGCTATGTAGTGGCTATATAGATAGTAAATATATGATATGATATGCAAATGACATATGGAAGTGGCGGTATAAAATAAATATATCGCTGAAATGTTGCAATTTACATACATTCAAATAAATATATGTAGATATATAACATTTTTATATGATGTTTGCCTAGTATATATAGACATAACTAAATATAAATCATTTGATACATGAACAATACAATTGCGGTATTTTATCCCATAATAATCATATATGTTCAGCGCATACCTTTCTGCTCAGTGACATATGAATTTTGACATATATATCCCCAGCTCGGCAAGAGCACTCAAAGTATGTTGTGTGATATATAGCATACACAATCATTCACATTCATCACGACCGAAATATAACATTCTTGTTGTAAGTTAAATTTCATATCATGTCTTGTTATACATTCAAAATGATAACGCTTAGCATTCCTGATGTTCACTAAAGTATTGTATTTATAGAACGGGCGTTATATATATATTTTTGATATAAATAGGGCTAACTGCTTTCTTTATACAACCGTTTGATATTGAAAATATATATCTGACCAATGCCATGCCAACAGCTTTAATCTGTTCATCTCTGAAACTCAGTTTTAACTCAAACCGTGCTATGTAATGCGCTACCGGGCAAAGGTACAGTGATTGAACGCGGCTACCTTGTCTAAGTCGACTTCCCCTGAATTTGTGGTACAAAATCTACGAATCATGAGACAGTACATGGCTCATTCACTTCTGCTGATAATAATAGAGCTGATAGAAATGGGCAATGCTCGCACTCGTACCAAGCGCACACACCTGAATAATATAGACGCACATCACACACAAAACATCAACACATCACAGCCTTCTACAAATCACATCAACGTATTAGTAGAGGAGTATTGGCTCAAGCAAATTTTGTATGCATATCATATACGTTAACAAGAGGCGATTCATCAACACGCATTATGCTTTACCCTTGTGTTAAATATGATGCACTCATTGTCTTGTATTTGGACACCTTTTGTTTTGAAGCCATTAAATTTTCATCTCAGAGTTACGTAATATTAAGGTGGAAGATCTACCCACTGAACTGATGATTACCGCAGCATGAAGCGGACTAAGTACCTCATCTTGACACTCTTTCATGTTATTCAATGTACACATTTGCTATTTATGACAGGCATTGCTCATGGTAAGACGGTTTAAGCACGCGCCAGTATTTAATCTGGCCACACATATGAAATATAATAACATCATCACCTATGTGTGCGATGCCCGTTTATATAATTCTAACTGCACTGAGTGACCTTGCTCACTGAGTAGGGAAAAAGTGATAGTGTGGAATAGTTTCACTCCTTCCAGTCTCGTTGCTGTGTTTTGTAATTTTCAATATCAATGGTGCGTCATGAAAGCGCCCAAATTCCCGACAATCATTGCAATGAATCAAACTAAACACTTCCGTCAAAAATAGCTTCGTGATAATTACTTGCTACAGGAAATCACTCCAACCAGCATGTACATACTTTGTTGCCCATACATCCGCTCCATTGGACTCGTTCTCTGAAAGTAAACATTTGATCATTAAATATACTCAAATCACTCAAGCCCTGCAAAAACTTTATTATATTTCGCAATAACTTTAAGTGCGGGTAGCTACGTGCAGCTGTATTCAACTTGCTGACAAAACATTTCTACAGTATTTAATGCATAATATTGATTAGCACACTACTATTGCCCTGCAATATGATTAAGACATTAAAAATACTTGATGGTATCACTGTAGTAGATATATAGAGATAGAGATCTACCTATAGGAAAGATAGAAGATCAGATATACCTATATAATATATATATTGAAATATATATAGAATGCACTAGACTATATCATTGATCTGTCGATATATATCTATATGTAGATCTGGCTAGATATATATATATATATATATTATATATAATATATATATCTATATATATATATATATACCGTGACCGATTCGATTAGGCGTTGGAGCATTGCATTTCGATTACAATACAAGTTATTGTTTTCTCATCGCGTCTACAGACGTGAATCACTGTCCATCGAATTTAGCGTGAGAGATACTACACTGAATAGTAAATACTAGTTTCAATTGTATTCGTACTTACACTCTGCAATTGATGCTTTGTAGATGGTAGGATGCAAACAGCTACAGGGCATCACTCTTTCATTTGCACATATTCAGACGCCAACTTACAGTTCAAACAGTATACTTGCCATTTAATAACACATGTTAATTCCTTGTTGCACCTCCATTTATTGCCGGCCATCAAACGTTAGTGGTGTATGCGGCCCTCGAACGCGAAATGATGACCCAGAACGATGGATAGTTACTTTATTACCAACCAGGCTCCTTACCCGTGGATTGTATTACGGATGGGCATTTTGGTCGTCGCGTTAGCGCTTAAAGAAGAGACAAAAAGGGAACAGCCCTATCATGGTTAATATCATTTTTATGTTTGCTGCATATACTCTCTGTCATCAGATAGCCCTCGTTAATTTTGCCCACTGCCTGGCTGCTGCCATGTGGGCCCCTTAAGTGTCGCGATAGATATAATTACATGCCGATCAAGTGACCATGCGTAGTCACATCACAACACGCCAATCTGCCAGATCAAAGGATTCTGCGTATTCACCTCATGATACGCCTATCTGCCGTATCAAGGGATTCGATCAATCTAGGTTTCGCTGAGGAATCAGTCTTTGTAACAGAATCATACATTGGA
This sequence comes from Urechis unicinctus, assembly GCA_034190875.2. NCBI lineage: Eukaryota > Metazoa > Annelida > Polychaeta > Xenopneusta > Urechidae > Urechis > Urechis unicinctus. The sequence goes on from CM067356.1 coordinate 73,247,200, forward strand.
CATTCCCAGATTTGCGCTGGAAGAACCCCTACTTGGCCGCCAAAAAAACACAGATGTGTTCAGTTTACAAACTGATTCAGACATAAATTACATTAGTAAAATAGATGATACGTTCATTTAACACACAGATTTCGATATAAACTAGGCTAGTAAAATATATGATGGAGATCAGTATATAAAGTTAAACCCTATATTCGGCACAGTATCTTCATATTTTCTAGCTAGGAATATTTTTTTTCCACGGAAGACATCGCATCGACCTTATTTTTGGTACTTTCTAAACATAACCTCCGGGGTTGCTAACATGTTAAATTAAGCATTGATATCTGCACCGTTTTGATATTTTCCGACATATACTCCATTTCACGTTATTGTTGCAGATTAGACCAATTTGACGCTATGATCAGATGAATAACCCAAAAGAGAAATAGAGCCGTCATAATTTCAAATACTGTTTGTACTTTATATCCTGCCATTCTCGTATCACTAAACATAGCACAATCGTCTTGTCTAGTCAAGCGAACACTAGGTGAGGTATATCTATATATCTCTATGTAACATACACGCTCATCAACACATACACACCTACACATCACATTTATATATATATTGTATATATAAGTAAATGATTCTTTCATCAGTAGCATAATTTTTAGGTATTACGCCGTGCTCGCATTACACTGAAGAAATTAATGGTACTTCTGTAGTAAGGGTGACTACAATTAAGTGCTACCACAGGAATGAAAATGAAAAACACCCATTAGCAAAGGCCTTTCAGCGAAACCTTGTCATTTGCAACACTACTATCGCGTCTTTGTCATCTATTACAAGACACTACACCAATAACATCAGCTATTGTGTGTAATGTGCATGAGCAACAACAATATTTGGTAATGAACAAGACACATTGCTTGGATTTTTTGTAAAATAATTTGTAACGGTTTGTTTATCACCACAATTTAACAAAGACATTGACGGCGTCCATTGTGCTCAAATTATGATGAATTAATATCTGCACTGAGTGACCTTGCTATTTTAGGGAAACCAATATGTGGAACCGTCATCCGAATCTTGGCTGATTATATATATGTCATAAAATGTGAAATACTGCCGGAAATATTCGTGTCGATACGTCCAGAAAGCAATATATGGGTACAGCTGACCGGTTTGCATTTCAATATCCTGTTTCACTGATTATTAAAAATTATATCGGCGTGTATGTTTTTCAATTATCTTCCACCGATTATAAAACATGTAATCCGTAGGTAAGCTTTCCAATTATCTATTCACGCGGCGATCCAATGAATAGTACTAGAGATTTTCGCATTGAGTTAAATTATTTATAATTAACGCCAAAATTGCAGAATTAAAATGGGCACCTTATAACTGTCAATTCAATAATGGGATAATATTGAGTAGTATACAAGCAATTTCCACCGTACGCTTCAGTAAATACGGTGTATAATATCAAAGGATCCGTTTATCGTAACTTATACTTCAATCTATACAGTTACAACTCGTCTACACTTGAATTCGACGTTCACCGCTATTTAATATGAATGTCGTTTAATCGACATTGTATGCAACTGTTGCACTGATTAATCCGAAAAAGATTGTGAGCGATAGATACAGAGCCTGTTAGTTCATCAAGAGTGTGTCACAAACATCCGCTCCATTGGACTTATTCCCTGACATTGAACGTATACGTATTTGATTAACTCCTACAACTCAAGCTACGTTCAAATTTAATTGTATTGCAGCCATAAGCTACGCGCTGATATATTCCACTAGCTGACAATAATGTTTCGATAGTGCTGAAATACATAATGTTGATTGATATATAACTATTTCAACCGTTTTGGTGTTGACGCAAACAATGCTATTGAAAGCCGCTTAAAACTGCTGAATCGCGGCCCTTAACTTAGAGGTCATTGTCCCATCCTATTCGATCGCACACCAATATATACAAATATACTTAAAAGAGAGGTGCGAAAGTGTGTACATTTGCTTGGATAAATGTCGACACCTTTATAAGTTACAACAATAATATGCGGAGCATGGGCCTTGATATAATCCCCAATGTCCGATATTGTCATGGCTTCTCCTTTCACAACCATATCTTTTGATATGCAAACCATTCAAAATATATTCACGCTCATCGGTTAAATTTGAGTCGCCAGTAACAACCATACGAATTCTTTGCGTCATTTGTCTATTGCCAGCAATCAGTAGAGATTCAATAAAGGCTGTGATTGCTCCTGCATTCAAAAGTAAGAACCGATACCCTTGAGCCAGAGCGTCTACTTATAAATCAACTTTCGCATGATCCAAGGCGCTTTCAATTTAACTCTTATCTGCGAAAATAATGACGATGACATATAATACATATTGATTTAAACCGCTATTTGCCTAATTACTGAATAGTGAATTAAGTTTGGGTGCGCTGCAAAGAAGATTGATCGCTACAGCTGAAATGGATGTCTGAAACCTCAACGTAAACTGCGCCTTAGGGCATTTCCATTGGGGAGGCAATTGCAGTGCAGTTACGATTGGAGCAGAAAAATCGTATCTCTTTAGCCAACGGCATTGTTACGAAAGTAAATAGACAATGGATGGGGCTCACTGCGAATCCACGCTACTATTAACAATAAGGTGGCGCCGCGATTGAGATGTATGAGAATGACAGTTATTCTGCGTTCGTAAATTGTCATCGTTGTGTGCTACCCACCATTACTGACAGCGAGTGACAAAGCTATTATAGTTATGGATAATGTAAAAGTATGAGATGTGTACTGAACGCGCTAAATGAATGAACAGCATCTGCATTTGGACAAATTTGTCGATAAAGAAACACTATGAAAGGGTACTCGGCTTCAAAATGAGAGTGTACATACAACTATAGTCGGATTTACATTATCGTGCAAATAAAAGCACAAGCATACATGCACACATAAATGCGCACATACATATGCGCACATAAAAATATGCATCGATGCATACATCGAAATAATCATTGTAGTAGCCGGAATAATTGAAACATTCCCGCCAGGAATAATAAGTTTGCTTCCTTGATTTGCTGCTGCGACGTATTGCCTCATCATGATGCTTGTCACATGGCGTCCTTCAAATATGAGGGTCCCCGTCGTTACACACTCATTTGACGGTTATTGATATTGTACTCAGCCGATGTGATCAGTCAAGATTTTGACCGCGACATCCTTACCAACAATGCAGTGCGCTTAAATTTATGTGGCCTTCCCCGGAACATAAAGCACGCTCTCATGAAGAATGGACGATTAAACGCATTGATACCGAAATTGAACTTAGCACGAATTTACTCAATCAGATGGAACTAAAAGCTACTTACATATCAATCAATGTAGATATATATAGAGAGAGAGATACAGATATATAGAGATATATATAGAGATATATAGAGAGAGAGAGAGAGAGAGAGAGAGAGAGAGAGAGAGAGATATGAGAGATGAGAGAGAGAGATATATAGAGATAGAGAGATATACACAGTATAAATATATATATGTATATATACATAGAGGGGAGATATAGAGATAGATAGATAGAGATATTATATATATATATACATATATAGATATAGATATATTATATTTATATATATATATTACTATAAATATATATATGTATATATATATGATATATATATATTTATACTATATATATATAAAGCACGATTTATATATCAATATATTTATATACAATATATACTGTTGCTAAAAGCTTACTTACATATCAAAATGTTTTCTTCAACACATCGCGGTGTAGAGAGAGAGATATAAGATAGAGAGATATATATATATATATATATGATATAGATAAGATAGATATATATAGATATATAGATATATATATAGACATATATATATAGATATAGAGATATAGAGATAGATATATATCATATATATATAGCAGGATATATAGATCTACAGAGAGATATAGATATCAGAGATATATAGATATATAGATATATAGACGAGATATATAGAGATATCACAGATATATAGAGATATATCATATATAGATAGAGAGATAGAGAGATACATATATATAGAGAGAGATATATAGATAGATATATATAGATAGACAGATAGATATATATTTATTAGATACATATATATATATATATTTATATATATATACATTAGTATAAATATGTATATATATATATATAAACAGATATATATATATTTAAATATATATATATATATATATATATATATATATATATATATATATATAGTATATATATAAATTATATACATATATACTGTTTGCTATTTAATAAGGCGTTAAATTGCATTCGGCATTGCATTCGATTCCAATACAATGTTTTCTTTCGACACATCGGTGGGGAACAGATAACGAGATATATATTTAAAATATATCTTCTATAGATAGAGATATCTATATAGAGAGAGAGAGAGAGAGAGAGAGAGAGAGAGAGATAAAGAGATATATATATACTTATATAAAGATATATATATATCCATATATATATATCTATATATAAAGAATATATAAATAAATATATATATATATATAGATATATATATATAGATATATATATATATAGTATACATATATATACATATATATGTATATATATATATATACATATATATATATATATATATATAGATATATATATATATATATATATATATATATATATATATATATATATATATATATATATATATATATATATATTAGCGTTTATGACGTTTATGACGTTTTTGATTATGATTTGATGCTATATACATTTGTTAGCGCGTGTTAATAAATTCTGTTTTGTCGCAATCTTCATTATAACACACCCAGCGCCGGATCAAGGGATTCAGAGTATCCGCATCATAGCACGCCAATCTGCTAGTTTAACGGATTACAGTCAATCTACTTTTCCCTTACGGCAGTAACTTGCTTTTACCGGATATACGTAGGAACACTGCGTAAGCCCGTCTGTGAAAACAAGGACGTTTGTGGTGAATAGGTCAGCGATCTCATGTTAACTGGCTAAGGAGGAATTAACGAAAGCGGGAAGGTTCGCTTCTACTTCAGTTTCCATGATCGTTGTGCAGTAAAAATACAAATTCAAGATTGTCGGAATGTGTGAATCTATTTCATTAGTTATTTGAAGATTCACGAATAAGTTAATAATATGGTGCTTATAGTAATAACAATGACATAGTTACCGAAGCGTAAGTTAATACACGAATACCTATTTGGTGTTAATGACGTACGTGTTACTACTATAAGCGAGAAAGAAACCTGAGAGCCGACATACCGAATATGCTACTCAGACTTAGAACCCTTATTTCGTATATAAGAGCATAAGAGACAGGAGTTCTTACAAAGCATGTTATGTTATTGAAGATCCATCATTGGAGTCCGAGAGATTTACGTCTTATTTTTGATGCTTCTGATCTTAGTTTTGATTTTAGCAAGAAGACACTCTGTTGTAAAGTATTTTGCTCCTCCAATCATTGGAGATAGCAGTGACGGCAACGTCGATGATTTGATTCATTTAGTTGGTGATGAAACGGCGTTATGAAGTAGTTTTAGTTCAATATCTTAATCACCCTAAAAACGGCGTTTATGTCTGTAACTTTGCTATCTCGCTTGCATATAATTCATATACGTATACATAAATACATATATCCACATACATACATACAGACAGAAGATATACATACATACATACATACATTCATACACACATGCATATAAACATGCATACAAACATATATACACGCGTATATCCATACATAAATACACACATAAATACATACATTCACATACATACAAACATGCACATACATACATACATACATACACATACATACATACACATACATACATACATGCACATACATACATACATACATACATACATACATACATACATACATACATACATACATACATACATACAGACATTACATACATACAGACATACATACATACATACATACATACATACATACATACATACATACATACATAGATACATACATACATATACATACATACATACATACATACATACATACATACATACATACATACATACATACATACATGCATGCAAATAAAACATAACATACATACATATATACATACATACAAACATAAAACAAACACACATACATACATACATACATACATACACATACATACATACATAAATACATACATACATACATACATACATACATACATACATACATATACATACATACATACATACATACATACATACATACATACATACATACATACATACATGCATGCATGCATACATACATACATACATACATACATACATACATACATACATACATACACATACATACATACATACATACATACATACATACATACATACATACATACATACATATATGCTGACTTAAATATAACTTTCGGGGTCCGTATCTCCAATCTTATTTGCATTCCTTAGATGCCGAGTGCTCGGCGCACCATATGTCTATATTTAGGGAGGTCCGCATCTTAGTGTGCATATTGATTGAATCCAGGGATTTAACAATCACGATCAATCAGAATATCGTTGACGCCGAGCATTTGATTGATGCAGTCGCGATAGCTTGCCCAGATATCCGCAATTACATGTAGGATGATAGCAAGAGTCAACAGGGACTCTGGACAGCCAAAAGTAGGGTCAACATCACAATGACTGCGTCCCATATTAACGACCTTCGACAGCAACGACGTTTAGGTTACAAATACGCTCACTTTGACCTCTCACACCTCATCACATCTCTACAGTCCTGATCCTATAGCTCAACGTTATCCAAGGCATTGTGGTATATGCTTTACCCGTGAACATTAGACATTGCAGCTTTAAGCGTTGCTGCAAGATCACGGTCAGTAATCGAATATAGGGTCGGATTTCCTGACAATCTATTTAAGTCACAGTCCCATGTGAGATGGTATGCATCATGACATTGATGATATATTACTGTTAGCACTGAGAACAAGAATATCATATTTATACTGCTTTACATAATTGTGGACAACTCGGAAATGCATAAGGTGCTAACCCCGTGTAACTGTGCCACATGTGTTATTGCAAAGGTAGATCGAGCGTTATGTTTAGGTAGCAAGGATATTAGTGTTAGCAGAAATTCGGTATCCGCAGTTGACTACAATCTATAAGATATCGGTCAAAGACGGGAAAACATGGCTTCTAACTGCTTGGTATCACGCCAATGAAATGATTTGAATATAGATCAGTATGGATATTTAGTTATATGTCTCGAAAGAGCTGTAGATAAAGATGAGCCGTTTCCTATTAATTTTGGCCTTAAAACATGGAATTCGATTCAAATACAAATTATTCTTCATCTCATCGCGGCGACAGACGAGAATCACGTTGATCACATTTAGCGCTAGGGACACTACACTGAAAACCAAATGCTTGTTTCGATGGTATTCGCTCTTAAATTCCGCAGTTGATGCTTTGTAGGAATTATGGAAATAGATTGCAGCATATTTGCAGGCAGCTACAGTGCATTACTCCTTTATTTGCACATATTCAGTTGCCAAGTAGCAACTCAAAGAAGATACTAGCCAATTAACAGCATATGTTAACTAACTTTTACATTTGTGTTTAATGCCGGCCATCGAACGTCAGTGTGGCACGCCTAAGCAGTCAAATAAAACGCCGCCTTTGCTCTTGTATCTTATTAATGTTGTTTAGGCTTCTGTATAAATTAGAGTTTTGTTGAAGGACTTAATGCTAAATTCATCCAAAGTATTTAGAATTATCAATTTTAAGCAATAATTAAGCGTCCTATATACATCAAGTCCAGTAGTACGAGGTGGCTTGTCCATTTTGCTTCTTATCCATGGAGTAAAGCATTGTAGATATTACCCGCCGTGAATTGAGCAAACGCTTACTGTGGACTTCTCATTCGAGAAAATATCGACATGCCAATTTAGGTCGAGTCCGCATCGGGTCATCTCCCTCTGTCTGCCATCCATTAGGTGATCTTGTCAGGCATCGCTAGTAAATTGCATTTTCCATCAATGTTCATTGATTTCTCCTGCTCCGAATCCCAATGTGCATAATGTACGCTTCTCCGGAGGGTTTTCTCAAGAATGGTTGTTATGGCGCAGTGCACCGTTAAATTGATTGTGTATTGGATAACCGACACAAAATACAAGTGCATTGATTTGCTTTAAGATATGTATTTGCCATAACAACTTCACGTTTGTTGAATTGATAGGCATTGCTGCAGCGATATGACCCATGATGTCACGGTCCGAATAAAATATTTGAATCGGGCAGAGCGGCTGCTTTGCTTGTCAAACTTGACGCTATCACTGTTGGGAATACAAATGAATAACCAGTTTTATTGTCTTCAACAGACATATTTACAGTTTGATAAGATCCATAATCTTCTAATTTTGACAATTTGCATTTAACCCAAACAATTTGTCCATGTACCCCTGGCTGTCCAATTACACATTGCATCTCGTGTAATATATTGGTGATTGTTGCGTGAGGCTGTTAATACTACATTGAAAGCTGTTCACACAATACTTATTGGAGATACTTATCGCGGCGCCACCTCATTGTTGATAGTGACATGTCCCATCCGTTGTCTATTTACTTTCGTAACAACGCCGTTTGCTTAATAGATACGATTGATATGCTCCAGTCGTAACCGGACTGCAATTGCCTCGCCAACGAAAATGCGCTATTGCACAGTGTACGTTGCGGTTTCAGACAGCCCATTGAGCTGTAGCGAACAAACTTCTTTGCAGCGCGCCCAAACTCTATTCGCTATCCAATAATTAGGCAAATTGCGGTTCCAATCGTATTCATTTTATTTCATCCTAATAATTTTACGCAGTTTAGAGCTAAATAGAAAGCCGGTAAATACGAGTGAATTAAAGCGTGATTTTATATAAGAAGCGCACTAGCTCAAGTGTGTCATGTTTACTTTATGATGCAGGAGCAATCACAGCGTTTCTTGTATTAGCTACTGATTGCTGTCAATAGACAGGGTTAGGGCTGTAGCGTTAAGGTCAGATATGCGAGGACACAGTAAGCGTATTTTTCAGTCGAACTGCGAAAATGAGAACCTGTACTGCTTCTTATATATCAAATTATAGGGGAAATCGACGGACCACAACAGCCACGATGGCACTTGTAAGTGGGCAAAGTTTGCATGCAACCAGACTGCATATCAGTATACTGGAATGATCACAAACCAGATCAAGCATAAACGAATTACCTCCGGGGAAATTTCAATGTATATGTTAGTGTATAGGGTAACAAATAAGAGACATAATCGATTGCAAAAAGTGGATTGAACCCCGGCATAAGGAAGCAGCCGAGCGCTGACTCAAACCAGCTGTCTTTAATATACTGCTGCCATTCGGAACATGTCACTGGACATCGTCTCACGGGTGTGACTGCATCCGCTGATTTCTATGCATGCCACTAGGGTAGCAAGTCCATGTGAACCTATTTTCACTAGCACGCATTAGGTTTTCCTGACGAACACAATCGAATAACCGTGCATAATCGAGCCATGTCTGATACAAATTATGTCTAAGACAACTCATTAACACACTGATGCTATTCATCAAGGTGGGTGAATGTTAATTAACTGTGATATACATAAATTTACCACATTTCTCATATTTTGTAGCAAAACTGATCAGATAGACAACGAAGACGTCCCGTCCTATTGCTTTGTAGTTGCTTCGGCCCAGATTCATTATTGTTTTATGCATCAAAACATCTGGCAAAAAAGTGGTAAGTAGCAAAAAGATCGAGCAGATGCATTCCTTGCTGCTGCAGCGCTATTTCCGGACCTCTTAAAACCACTGTGCCACCAATATAATATAATATTTTACATATAGGGCAGATTATCTGGCTGCGAAAAGTCTAGTTAACAGCTGAGTTGCAGTTTGACCGCACAATAGTTTGTCAGTGCAAATAAATCATGTGGCTCATGATCATTTATTGTACCATGCCTGTTTCAAACATCTACATCGTACTGACTTAATATTCGCACGCTTAATGATTAACACTATTTTTATATCTATTCAATGATTTATCGAAATTATATATATATATATATATATATATATATATATATATATATATATATATATATATATGTATATATATATATATATATATATATATATATATATATATATATATATATATATAATATTTCCTTATATCGGCCTTTATCAGGTTACATATATTCGGTAAGGCTGCCTATCAGTTTGTCGTCAGCCTGCTTATAGGGTGGTCAGCGCATGTTTCAAAAATCAATAGAAACAGGCTCAACGAAATATTACGGTATATTTATGATTGCAATATTTTTTTACTTACTGTAGTTTTCAACACGATTTGCGCGAGGATAATATCCACTATAAATGTGACGCTTCTCCGTGTAACAATACATGGAAATTATAAATTTTTAAGCGCAATTTGGCTACATGTCAATGATAGTCATCAAAGTAATTACAGTCAGTGCAACCAGTGCATACTATGTCGATATAGCGACATTAATCTTGACTAATAGTGGATTCCGAGTTCATGTGTATGCGAACCGTAACTGTATGCATTAAACAATATGTTACGATAAATGGATGTATTGATATTATACCCAGCATTTGCAATTACTGAGGCCTACGGTACATTTTGCAATGTATTCTACTGGCCGTGTATCCCATCATTAAGTTGACCGCTATAACGGTGCCCGTTTTAATTCAGCAAATTTGGCGTCAATTAAAAATGATTTAACTCGATGCTCCGAAAATCTCTCGCACTATTAATTACATCGCCGCGTGAATAGATAATTGTAAAGCATGCATACCGATTATATGATTACTAATCGGTGGAAAATAATTGAAAAAACATGCACACCGATGTTATATTTAATGATCAGTGAAGCAGGAAATTGAAATGTAAATCGGTTAAGTATACCCATATCTAGCTTTCTATACGCATCGAGCCGAATATTGTCGACAGTATTTCACATTCCATGACATGTATATGAACAGCCACGATTTGGATGACGATGTAATATGGTTTCGATAAAACAACCTCCACAACAGCTATTAATTTATCACAATTTAAGCACAATGGGCGCTGTCAATGTCTTTGTTAAATGGTGGTGAGAAACAAATCGTAACAAATTATTTAACAACAAATCCAGCCTCTCAAGCAATGTTGATCCCGATCATATATTTTACGAATGTAATTTATGTCTAAATCAGTTTGATAACTGAACACATCTGTCGTTCTTGTCGCAGTCAGGAGAAGTTAATGTTCCAGCGCATATCCAGGAAAGTCATATTCATTATTCTATTACAATAACTGACTTCAACGAAATCTAGATCGAATCCCTTGATCCTCAACATGGGCTTATTACGAGATGGTTACGCAGAAGCGCTTGATGCGACGTATGGCGTGTTATGATATGGATCGCGACACTTAAGGTGTACACCCAGAAGTTGGCACACTGCATGCTACCTGATGACAAAAAATTAGATGTTGCGATCATAATAAGGATATCAACCTTTTGCTGCTTTTAGCACTAACGTGACTACCTTAATTTCCAGTCACGTTAGTGCTTAAAGCGGCCAAAGATTGATATCCTTATTATGTTCGCAACACCTTATATGGAATCCACAAGTAAGTAGTCGTAAATCAAGTAAATAAAAAAACATCGTTAATGTCATCATTACAGCACTGACGTTTGATGGCCGGCATTAAATGGAGGTGTAGAAATGAATTAACATATGCTGTTAAATGGCTCGTATCTTCTTTGGGTTGCAACATGACGACTGAATAAGTACAAATGAAGAAGTGATGTTAAGTAGCTGTTTGCGTACTACCATATATTTCCGCTATACCTACACAGCATCAACTGCAGAGTTTAAGAGCGAATATAAATGAAATGAGTAGTTGATATTCAATGAAGTGTCTCTCGCGCTAAATGCAAACAAAGTGAATCTCGTCTGTCGCCGCGATGAGATGAAGAATAATTTGTGTTTGAATCGAATGCAATGTTCCTTCGCCTAAGTTGATATGAAAAGGCTCGGAATTCTTTCTCAGTAGCTCATTCGAGACCCATGATTTAACATCCATAATGACCTATATTCGTATCATTTCGTTAGCGTGAGACCAAGCGCTTTGAATCTACATCTTTGTGTCTATGACCGACATATTATGGATTGTAGGCGATAGCGATTACAAAATTACGCCATCATTTATTTCGTGGCTACCTTAACATATCGCTCGATCAATCTATGCAATTACATATAGTTGTGGCACAGTTACACGGGGTTTGCTCCTGATGCCTGTCCGAGATGTCCACATTTATGTTAAGCAGTCTGAATATGACATGCGTGCTCTCAGTGCCGACAGAGTCATGCAATGATGCATACCATCTCACATGGGACTGTGACTTAAATTTAATTGTCGGAAAATCGGACCCTACATTCAATTACTGACCGTGATCTTGCAGCATCATTTATAGCTGCAATATCTTAAGTGCACGGGTAAGGCATTTATTACTATGCTTTGAATAACGTTGAGCTATAGGGTCAGGACTGTAGAGTTGTGATGAGGTGTTAGAGGTCAAGGTAAGCATATTTGTAGCCTGACAGGCGAAATTAATATCCTCGGAAAAGTATAACCTATTTTCATACAATAATGTGCTGCAAACAAAGTGCCGCCGTCGATGGTCATTAATATGGGACGCAGTGATGCGATATTGACCCCACTTTTTGCTGTGCATGTTGAATCTTGCTATCATTCAACATATATCTGCAGATATCCCTGTCAGCTATCGTGACTGCATCATATCAAATGCTAGGCGTCTTCGATATTCTGATTGATCACGCTACCTAAATCCTTGGATTCAATCAATAAGCATACTAAGATGGGCAAACATATAGTGCGTCGTGCATTCGGCATCAAAGAACAAATTTAAGATCTTAATATATATATATATATATATATATATATATATATATATATATATATATATATATATATAATTCTAATACATCGCAATAAAGGCGCCACCTCATTGTTAAAAGTGACATGAATTCCAAATGATTCCCTCCCACGGTCTATTTACTTTCGTTACGATGCCGTTGGCAAGAGAGATATGATTTATATGCTTCAGTCTATTTATTTATATGCTTCTGTTTATATATGTATATATATATATATATATATATATATATATATATATATATATATATATATATATATATATATATATATATATATATATATATATAGATATATATATATATATATATATATATATATATATATATATATATATATATATATATATATCTATATATATATATATATATATATCTATTTATTCTTATATTTGTTTATATGTTTTCTCTGGCGCTCCCTCTTTATGTTTCTGTCTATACATATATCTCTGTCTCTCTCTTTCTATATCATCCTCTATCTCTATCCAAATTTTCTCTCGCGCTCGATCTCTCTCTCTTTCTATTGTTGTTTACATATAAGTATCGAGGTTCGTCCTTTGATGTGTGGCACGGCTGGAATGCCGTATTTCCACACGTTTAGGAAGCTAATTTTATTGTGCTTTGATGCTGCCTGACAGGTTTTGCTTTTGTGAACGATCAATAATATGGCTGCCTTACTAGCATATTTCAGACGTGGCGTTTTCCTCAAAACAGGTAGCACAATGCAAATTATAATCCAGTAGTCATTATGACACTGCTACCAAGGCTCAGCCATGTGCACATTAGCATGCAGCCCCAGACAAGTGTCATCGCCTTCTCTCGAATGATTAACTAAAGACCGGAAAGTTGCTTTGGGACATTCGTAAGAGTACAAAGAAAGGTTCAAAAGTAACACACAATGACATATCGTTCCCGCGCTCACAGCACCATTTGCATGACAAGACGTCTCCAGGTGTTTGTGAGTACAATAAACTGGAGCGCTCTCGCGAAAGTCTCAATGGTCACAGTTCATGCTTTCAAATGCAGGAGCCATCAGAGCGTTTATTGAATAACTTCTGATTGCTGGCAAAAAGGAAAGAGATTGAAACATTTAATAGTTTTTCATCTACGGTGATGAATGGTTCTGCTTGGCCTGTCGTTCGTTAACACCACGATCAACATTAAACATGGCCGTTGTGCAAGTAATATCATTGAGCCGCAGGGTCAGGGCTATAGCGATAATATCAGAAATAGGGGGACACAGTAAGCGTTTTTATCATCCGGACTGCGAAAATAATATCCCTTACTTCACCAAAGTTGCTGCTAAAACAATGATGCTTACCTATATGATACATATAATAAAATATATGTCAATTACCTCAGTGATCGCACGGTCCCCTGTGATGATGTTAAAACATGCACCAATCTGTCGGTAAGCACAGCCAATGCTGAAAAGCATGAAATGAACATTTATTTTGCCGACGCATTACGCGCAACGTTAGGTTACTGCAGGAACATAACAGAACTTACGCTATGTTTCCCAGCAAGAATGCGCCTGATGTAAGCTTCCTTATCGCAGCTCCATTTTGGTTTGGAGCAGAAGCCGGCAGCAAAAGCCTATAATAGCTAAGTGCAACAGTTAAGTGAATACGCATCTTTTCATTGAATGGAGCAAACTGAAACCCTGAATAAAGACACAAGAATGTAACTTCTTCTTTAGAACTACGCTAGATTTTGTGATGAAATTAAGTCTTAATAAGCGAGCAATGTCTATCGTCGTTACGTCTAAAAAATAAATTTCTCCCCATCAGAAAAACTCCAAATGTATGTAGGCCTCTTCTAATCGTGGCTCTTTTCGTCGATTTAGCCATTGACAAGACGCTTGTGGAAAGCTCCATTTAAAGTCCGTGAGGTTGTTATGGCAAATGCATATCTTAAAGCAAATCAATGCACTTGTATTTTGTGTCGGTTATCCAATACACTTTCAATTGAACGGTCAACTGCGCCATATCAACCACTCTTGAGAAAACCCTTCGAAGAAGCGTAAAATCTGCACATTGGGATTCGGAGCAAGTGATATAAATGACCATTGATAGAAAATGCAATTTGCCAGCGATGTCTGACAAGATCACCTAACGGATAGCAGGTAGAGGGAGATGACCCGATGCGGACTCGACCTAAATTGGCAAGTCGATATTTTCTCGAATGAGAAGTCCACAGTATGCGTTTGCTCAATTCACGGCGGGTAATATTTACAATGCTTTACGCCATGGATAAGTAGCAAAATGTATAAGTAATCTCGTACTGTTAGACTTGATGAATATAGGACATTTAATTATTTAATACTTTGGATGAATTTAGCATAAAGTCCTACAACAAAACTCTAACTTATACAGAAGCCTAAACAACATAAATAAGATACAAGAGCAAAGGCGGCGTTTCATTTGACTGCGTAGGCGTGCCACACTGACGTTCGATGGCCGGCATTAAATACAAAGTTAGTTAACATATGCTGTTAATTGGCTAGTATCTTAGTTACTACTTGGCAACTGAATATGTGCAAATAAAGGAGTAATGCACTGTAGAAGCTATAGTATAATATAAGAAATTTTAGGACGATTCATAAGGTTACGTTACAATATTGCGGGCCAGAGATAAATAAAACCCGTTTCTATTTGGAACCTGACTTCATCAGATACAATGCAATGCCGGCGGGACAAATGATTAACAAGGTTGCTAATATGGCTGTTATAGAAGAAGCCGGGAAAATATCGGACATAGGGGGTTATATCAAGGACTATGTTATAATTAATAAAGATGACAGCATAAACACACTTCCGCCTGTCTCGATTGTATATATTGATTTGCGGTTAAATTGGTGGGGTCATGGTTATGGGCTGGTTAAGGGCTGTGTGAACTAACCGTTAGCTTTCAATAGCATTGTTTGCGTTCAACAAAACAACAAACACACCTGTTATTGCTGTAGGAATAGTAATAATCAACATTATGCAATGAAATTAAGTAGGCACACTAGTTGGTGTCCGTTTCGTCAACAAGTGGAATATAGCTGCACGTAGCTCACCTCTCTTAAATTTATTGCGAAATAATTAGATTTTTTGGGAGCTTGCGAAATTTGACTAATTCAAATACGTAAACGTTCATTGTCGGAGAATTAGCGCGAGAGACACTACATTGAATATCAACTACTCATTTCATTTATATTCGTTCTTAAACTCTGCAGTTGATGCTGTGTAGGTATAGCGGAAATATATGGTGGTATGCAAACGGCTACTTTACATCACTTCTTTATCTGTTCATATTCAGTCGTCATGTTGCAATCCAAAGAAGATACTAGCAATTTAACCGCATATGTTAATTCATTTCTACACCTCCATTTAATGCCGGCCATCAAACGTCAGTGCTGTAATGATGACATTAACGATGTTTTTTTATTTACTTAATTTACTACTTACTTGTGGATCCCATATAAGATGTTGCGAACATAATAAGGATATCAACCTTTGGCCGCACTAACGTGACTGGAAATTAAG
This sequence comes from Urechis unicinctus, assembly GCA_034190875.2. Lineage (NCBI taxonomy): Eukaryota > Metazoa > Annelida > Polychaeta > Xenopneusta > Urechidae > Urechis > Urechis unicinctus. The sequence goes on from CM067356.1 coordinate 73,263,783, forward strand.
GCAGTCACGTTAGTGCTAGAAGCGGCCAAAGGTTGATATCCTTATTATGTTCGCAACATCTATCTTTTGTCATCAGGTAGCATGCAGTGTGCCAACTTATGGGTGTACACCTTAGGTGTCTTGATCCATATCATAACACGCCTATCTGTCGGATCAAGAGATTAAGCGTAACCATCTCGTAATAAGCCCATGTTGAGGATCAAGGGATTCGATCAATCTAGATTTCGCTGAAGTCAGTTATTGTAATAGAATAATAAATATGACTTTCCTGGATATGCGCTGGAACATTAACTTCTCCTGACTGCGGCAAAAAAGACAGATGTGTTTAGTCAACAAACTGATTTAGACATGAATTACATTCGTAAATTATATGATCGAATTGTGTGAGAGGCTGGATTTGTTGTTAAATAATTTGTTACGATATGTTTATCATCACCATTTATCAGACATTGACAGCGCCCATTGTGCTTCAATTATGATGAATTAATGTCTGTTGTGGAGGGAGTTTTATCGAAACCATATTAAATCGTCATCCGAATCTTGGCTGATCATATAATGTGAAATACTGTCGACAATATTCGTTGGGGTTAAATCCGCTGTTTGCAATCGGTTCATGTATCTTATTTGTTACCCTATACACTAACATATACATTAAATTTCCCCGGGGTACATTCGCTAATGCTTGATCTAGTTTATGTTTATTCCAGTATATTGATATGCAGTCTGGTTGCATACAAACTTTGCCCACTTACAAGTGCCATGGTGGCTGATGTGGTCCGTCGATTTCCCTTCTTAATTTGATATATAAGAAGCAGTACAGGTTATTATTTTCGCAGTTCGGATGACAAATACGCTTACTGTGTCCTCGCATATCTGATCTTATCGCTACAGTCCTACGCCTGCAGCTCAATGCTATACTTGCACAACATATATGTTTAAGGTTGATCGCGGTGTTTACAAAAGACATGCCAAGCAAAACCAATCATCACCGTCGTTTGATACAAAAAATTAAATGTTTCAATCTATGTCATTTTTGCGTCATTTGTCTATTGCCAGCAATCAGTAGCGAATAAAACAAACGCTGTGATTGCTCCTGCATTCAAAAGTACAAAATGGCACACTTTAGCTAGAGCGCGTCCTTATATAGCAACTTTGCTAAAATCACGCTTTAATTCACTCGTATTTACCGGCTTTCTACTTAACTCCAAACTGCGTAAAATTATGAGGATGACATCAAATGAATACTGATTGGAACCGTAATTTGCCTAATTACTGGATAGCAAATAGAGTGTGGGTGCACTGCAAAGAAGATTGATCGCTACAGCTCAATGGGCTGTCTGAAACCGCAACGTACACTGTGCAATAGTGCATTTCCATTGGCAAGGCAATTGCAGTAGGTTAGCCACTGCAGCATATAAATCGTAACTCTTTAGCAAACGGCATTGTTACGAAAGTTAATAGACAATGGATGGGACATTTCACTATCAAAAATGAGGTGGCGCCGTGATAAGGATCTCCAATAAGTATGTGTGAACCGCTTTTCATGTAGTATCGACAGCCCATGCGACAATCACAAACACATTACACGAGATGAAATGTGTAATTGACAGCTAGGGGTGCATGGACAAATTGTTTGGGTTAAAAGCAAGTTGTCAACATTAGACGATTATGGATCTTATCAAACTATAAGTTAAAGACGATAAAACTGGTTATTCATTTGCATTCCTAACAATGATAGCATCAAGTTTGACAAGCAAAGCAGCCGCTCTGCCCGATTCAAATATTTTATTCCGACCGTGGCATCATGGGTCATATCGCTGCAGCAATGCCTATCAATTCAACAAACGTGAGGTTGTTATGGCAAATGCATATTTTATAGCAAATCAATGCACTTGTATTTTGTGTCGGTTATCCAATACACTTTCAATTGAACGGTCAACTGCGCCATATCAACCACTCTTGATTTAGAAAACCCTCCAAAGAAGCGTAAAATATGCACATTGGGATTCGGAGCAGGAGAAATAAATGAACATTGATGGAAAAAGCAGTTTGCTAGCAATGCCTGACAAGATTACCGAATGGATAGCAGACAGAGGGAGATGACCCGATGCGGACTCGACCTAAATTGGCATGTCAATATTTTCTCGAATGAGAAGTCCACAGTAAGCGATTGCTCAATTCACGGCGGGTAATATCTACAATGCTTTACTCCATGGATAAGTAGCAAAATGGATAAGCCACCTCGTACTGTTAGACTTGATGAATATAGGACATTTAATTATTTAATACTTTGGATGAATTTAGCAGTACGTCCTTCAACAAAACTCTAACTTATACAGAAGCCTCCATGTAACTTACTCGGCAACGTCTGCCTTCACTCGGCCTTAATCTTTCATAAAATCCATTTACTTCTGATCCGTGGTTGAACGGCGCGCGGCCGCGATCACCAGCGTGCTCCCTCGGAGGTTATAAAACCCGAGGTCTTTCGTTTGAGCCTCATCTTTTGCTTTACGAAGCAAAGGGAACGCTACGCAATTTTTTGTCTCAATTCTCTCGTTCTCACTCGTATTATGTTATTTTGTCAGCATTTGATCCTTCCTAGCTGATTACGATTACCTCGAGGTTCTACAGCAACCACATCCAGAATTATCAGGATTAGCGCATAAGTTCGGCCTTTTTTTTATTGCATAGTTTTCATTTTCTGTCTCGATGTCTGTCCACCCTTCCATCGCTTTTGTAAGGCCTCTGTACGTTCGTACATTATGACAATTCCTTGCCTTCAACACCGATTTCAAAAACTTATGCCAACAACGGCTTCAAAACAAACTTGGGGTGCATATTGAGAGTATTTTTAAGATTATGCGATGATTAATGTTGTACACTCACTCTGGCCTAGGATCTTGCGGCCAGATCTAAATTTCTGACTACCGGTAACCTCATAACTGTAGTGGTAATCAAGCATTTTCTTTTCGTGTCCTTTCTCCTTTCCGGAAATTCAACGATCGGTTTCTACAGGCAAATCTGACTTTACGTGCACCTGTGCGCGAGGCATTTATTACGACTTTATTGCCGTTTCCTCCTCTGCTATTTCTTTTTTGTCAGAGACAACAACTTCCCTTTGTATTTGTTATGGATGCTTTTGTGACACGTTTAGTTAGTTTTGTCACATTCGCTTGTCCTTTGGTGTTGTCCCCACTGTTGTATCAAATGTGTCATTTAGTTAAGAAGATTAATTGTGTACATGACACATGTACAACTTTATTACTTTTTTGTGTCGGGAGTTACCGATGTGTCACTTTCTTGACCCAGCAGTTTCGGATTTCGTCAAATTGACTCCAAACTGCAGGTGCGTCAGTTATGTTGGCCCAGGTGTTGTCTCTGACAAACTTGTTGTTGCAATTTGCATTAATTTTATTATATTCTATCGGGAGTTACCGATGTGTCACTTTCTTGACCCAGCAGTTTCGGATTCCGTCATAAAATTGACACAGGCCGAACTGCTGGTGCGTCAGTTATGTTGACCAGGTGCTGTCTATATGACAGACTTGTTGTGACAAATTGCATTATTTTTGGAGCACAACAGATGTTGTGGTCTCCTTTATTTTCACTCTGGTACATTTCCATTTTCCCGGTCCGTGTTGTTTGGTCTTTTATGACGCTTAATGTCTTCCATGTTTGTTGAGCCTCTGGCAGTTAAGATCTTTGTCTAGGTTATGGGGTCATACTGTCGCAATTTACCGCAACTCGGATACTGCCCCACGTGACATATGTTTACAGCATGCCCCCGAAGATTAATGGAAGGCGAACACGAAGTTCAAGCAGGAGTGCTGCGGCCGGCTATGCTACTGCAAGGTCCCGCACACCTGCACCCAGAAGCGCATTTGTTCCCACGCTAGGGGTTGACGACTCACACAACACCTCACCAGATGTTTCCGTTATAATGCCGCCACCTCCGGAGTTCCCTTCCACCCCTTTCGGCCTTGACAATGAAATTTTAGTGGAAGGCTTTTACGCTAGGATACGAAGGGATGGTCTCCTCCCCTCGTTTAACCATGTATCCAAGCCGCAACCAAGCTGCAGTCACATGCTTCAGGACACGCCGCCCGACATGCCTGCAGCAGTGGGTCAGGTGCCTCTGGCCACCCAACCCCAGCCTGTGTAGGACATTATCGCATGGCACCCTACTCTCTGCCAATCAGAGCTCGGTCTTTTTCCCATATCACCTCAAACGCACTGTTTGCCATGCGATAACTCCAGCCGTGTCGATATATCACCGAGAAACAACTACACTTTAGATGGTCCCTCACAGAGCACTGCTGCTCTAGCATGGTAACACTTCGGAGGTTCTTAGTATCACGCACACTTGAAGTCTTAAAACGAAGGTTTTCCCAAGAGTCATTTGCTTGCCAGCCGCTAATCTGGTTGCGTAACGCTCATCGGGAAGTCACGGTATTATCCCATATTCCCGGAATCATGCCGAGGCGCGAAATTGTAACACCTGCCGAGCCGTGTCTGCTGCGCTACTGTGTTGCTTACATCTAACAACGGCGAAGTCGGTGGAGCTCTGATTGCCGGAGTTGGTAAGGTTCTGCTAGTCTCACACATCAAACTATGAAGCATATTCTAATCAAATAGACAAACAAGTATAGAAAGAAAAGTATTGATCTAATCATCACTAAAAACAGGCAGCTGAGGCCGAATGGGGGATTAACGGACCACCTCTCATATTTACAGGTCCCAGGCTGATACCTTACTTAACATAGGTTCAAGCTAATTCGCATTATTAGGAGACAGCGTCGTGCACGATCATTGCGTGTAGGTGCCATCACGATAATTATCACACCCCACAGCTTAGTGAATAATGCTCTGGTGGAATTCATAAACGTCCCCCATTGAGGACAAAGCCATAGCTCCTTGGCTAGACCCTCAGCCCACCAAGATTCCTCCTCATCTCTTCTCTCTAAACTCAGACTCCAGGGAAGTTAACTCCTAGTTTCTTCTTTAGCCCTTTCTACTAGGGATCTGTGGTGAAGAACGTTTCCTTTTGTTCTGATGTTCATAAAACTGCAGTATTTTAGTTGTGAGTTCAATAAATGTAGTCATTCTTCAGAAGAAGAATGACCTTTATTTGGCAGCCAGCCTTTTGCTACCTTTAATCATCTTAAGTGTTGGCAGCAACGAGCTGCATGATCCTCTGCAACTATTTAAGAAGTGCAGAACATGGCAGCGAGCCCTGGTCATAAACAGCATTAATAAGATACAAGAGCAAAGGCGGCGTTTCATTTGACTGCGTAGGCGTGCCACACTGACGTTCGATGGCCGGCATGAAATACAAAGTTAGTTAACATATGCTGTTAATTGGCTAGTATCTGATTTGAGTTGCTACTTGGCAACTGAATATGTGCAAATAAAGGGGTAATGCACTGTAGCTGCTTGCAAATATGCTGCAATCTATTTCCGTAATTCCTACAAAGCATCAACTGCGGAGTTTAAGAGCGAATACCATCAAAACAAGTATTTGTTATTCAGTGTAGTGTCTCTAGCGCAAAATTCGATCAACGTGATTCTCGTTTGTCGCAGCGATGAGTTGACGAATAATTTGTTTTAGAATCGAATGCCATGATTTAACTCCAAAATTAATAGGAAACGGTTCTTCTTTCTCAGCAGCTCGTTCGAGACCCATAACTATACATCCATACTGATCTATATTCGTATCATTTCATTAGCGTGAGACCAAGCAGCTAGAAGCCACGTTTTTAGGTCAATGACCGACATCTTATGGATTGTAGTCAACTGCGGATAACGAATTTCAGCTGACATTAATTTCCTTGCTACCTAAACATAACGCTCGATCTACCTTTGCAATAACACATGTGGCACAGTTACACGGGGTTAGCACCTTATGCATTTCCGAGTTGTCCACAGTTATGTAAAGCAGTATAAATATGATTTGCTTGTTCTCAGTGATAACAGTAATATATCATCAATATCATGGTGCATACCATCTCACATGGGACTGTGACTCAAATAGATCGTCAGGAAATCCGACCCTATAATCAATTACTGACCGTAATCTTGTCGCAATGTTTAAAGCTGCAATGTCTAAAGTTCGCGGGTAAAGCATATAATACAATACTTTGGATAACGTTGAGCTATAAGATCAGGACTGTAGAGATGTGATGAGGTGTGAGAGGTCAAAGTAAGCGTATTTGTAACCTGAACGTCGTTGCTGTAGAAGGTCGTTAATATGGGACGCAGTCATTGCGATGTTGACCCTACTTTTGGCTGTCTAGAGTCCCTTTTGACGCACTCGGCATCTAAGCTCTGCAAATAAAAATGGAGATACGGACCCCGATAGTTATATTTAAGTCAGCATATGTATGTATGTATGTATGTATGTATGTATGTATGTATGTATGTATGTATGTATGTATGTATGTATGTATGTATGTATGTATGTATGTATGTATGTATGTATGTATGTATGTATGTATGTATGTATGTATGTATGTATGTATGTATGTATGTATGTATGTATGTATGTATGTATGTATGTCTGTATGTATGTATGTATGTATGTATGTATGTATGTATGTATGTATGTATGTATGTATGTATGTATGTATGTATGTATGTATGTATTTATGTATGTATGTATGTATGTATGTATGTATGTATGTATGTATGTATGTATGTATGTATGTATGTATGTATGTATGTATGTATGTATGTATGTATGTATGTATGTATGTCTGTATGTATGTATGTATGTATGTATGTATGTATGTATGTATGTATGTATGTATGTATGTATGTATGTATGTATGTATGTATGTATGTATGTATGTATGTATGTATGTATGTATGTCTGTATGTATGTATGTATGTATGTATGTATGTATGTATGTGTATGTATGTATGTATGTATGTATGTATGTATGTATGTATGTATGTATGTATGTATGTATGTATGTATGTATGTATGTATGTATGTATGTATGTATGTATGTATGTATGTATGTATGTATGTATGTCTGTATGTATGTATGTATGTGTGTATGTATGTCTATGTATGTATGTATGTGTATGTATGTATGTATGTATGTATGTATGTATGTATGTATGTATGTATGTATGTATGTATGTATGTATGTATGTATGTATGTATGTATGTATGTATGTATGTATGTATGTATGTATGTATGTATGTATGTATGTATGTATGTATGTATGTATGTATGTATGTATGTATGTACGTATGCATGTATGTATGCATGTATTTATGTATGTATGTATGTATGTATGTGTGTATGTATGTATGTATGTATGTATTTATGTATGTATGTATGTATGTGTGTTTATATGTATGCATGTATATATGTATGTGTATGTTTTTATGTGTGCATGTATGTATGCATGCATGTATGAATGTATTTATGTATGTATTTATGTATGGATATACGCGTGTATATATGTTTGTATGCATGTTTATATGCATGCATGTGTGTATGAATGTATGAATGTATGTATGTATATCTGTATGTCTGCTTGTATGTATATGTGGATATATGTATTTATGAATACGTATATGAATTATATGCAAGCAAGATAGCAAAGTGACAGACATAAACGCCGTATTTAGGGTGATTGAAATATAGAACTAAAACTCCTTCATTACGCCGATGTCATCACCAACTAAGTGAATTAAATCATCGACATAACCGTCAATGCTATCTCCAATGATTGGAGAAGCATTCTTTACAACAGAGTGTCTTCTTGCTAAAATCAAAACCAAGATCAGAAGCATCAACAATAAGACAAAAATCTCTCAGACTCCAATGATGGATCTTCAATAAAATAACATGCTTTGTAAGAACTCTTGTCTCTGGTGCTCTTATATACGAAATAATATTATTTATTTAATATTTAAATTTATTTCACTACTTTAGTTGTTATTATGCCATTGTTAGTACTATTAGCATCAATATTTTCATCTTATTCGTGAATCTTCAAATAACTAATGAAATAGATTTACACATTCCGACAATCTTGAATTTGTATTTTTACTGCACAACGATCATGGAAACTGAAGTATAAGTAAACCTTCCCGCTTTCATTAATTCCTCCTTAGCCAGTTAACACGAGATAGAAGTCGAATCATCCAAATGATTTCTGATTCACTGTGATCGCTGACCTATTCACCACAAACGTCCTTGTTTTTTCAGCCGGGCTTACGCAGTGTTCCTACGTATATCCGGTAAAAGCCAGTTACTGCCGTAAGGGAAAAGTAGATTGAGTGTATTCCGTTAATCTAGCAGACTGGCGTGCTATGATGCGGATACTCCGAATCCCTTGATCCGAGGTGGGTGTGTTATGATGTAGATTGCGACAAAACTGCCATTATCAACACGCACTACCCGATGGCAGTACATGTATGTAGCATCAAATCATAATCAATAAAACGTCATAAACGCTCTGCTCCTAGTACCCAGACAAATTTGTGTGCGAAGACTGACATCACGATCTAAAAAAACCAATGGACAACAAACTTTTGCCTTATACCAGAGGGGTCCTCTTTGTGTTTCACTTGCCAGATTCGGCCTCTAGATTTGTAATCGTTCATTCCGACCGACCAAGCAAACACGTAACAGTGAAATTACACAAACTGACTTGCTTAACAATCATACTTCTCAATAATCATTGACTGAACGCTTCTTGCAATGTGTATGAAAAGTTCTAGCTGAGGATCATAACTTAATAAGTTTAAGAACATCGAAGGAGTTCATGCTTTGATACACATGTGAACAAATGCGGATTTAACAGAAATGGTGTAGATTTGAAGTGCGGTATTTAAACCAGAAAATAACTCTAGAAAGAGATAGTGAGAGACAGATATTGGGAGAGTATATACACAATATAGATATATATATATATAGATATATATATATATAGAGATATATATATATATATATATATGAGAGATCTAGAGATATATATAGATAGAGAGATCTATAGGATGAGATAGAGAGATATAGAGATAGAGATAAATACAGAGATATATATTTATAGATCTAGAGGGATATATATTTATAATTATATATATATTCATATAAATAGATATATATATAGATAAATATATATATATACATATATATATATATAGATAAATATATCTATACATTTATTCATATATATATATATATAGTATATATATATATATATCCATTTACACACATATATATATATAATGTGTATATATATATATATATATATATATATATATATATATATATATATATATATATATATATATATATATATATATATATACATAAAAATGATAGATACAGTGATAGAGAGAGAGAGAGGGAGAGAGACAGAGTAGGCTTTTCTCACCGAGTGCTAGTGTGGGCGACACGAGAAATGTAGCACTGAAAGTAAGACATCATTAGAAATTAAGACGGCTCATTATCTTGTTAGTTTTTTAACTTATCACAAGGCCAACGTGGTCTAATATGCAAATATAGCGTAAATTGAAGTATTGGTCTCGAAAGAGTAATCTGCGCGCAGGGCGTTTATAACCTCTCAGAAGCAAAATGGTCAATGGGATGTCTTCATGAAGATATTTTGCCGAATATATGGTAAAACCCCTATTGTGATCCCGATCGTGAATTATACCAAGGTAATGTACTAGAAATCATTTGTGTTAACAGAACGTATCGGTTCTATTTGTCGCATGCAGGAGTAGTTAATGTTCCAGCGCAAATCCGTGAAGGTCGCATTTATTTCTCCATTAAAATAACTGATTATGCTGCTAAATGGCTAGTGTGTTCTTTGAATTGTATATTTGCGACCGAAAATGCGCAAATGAAAGATTGATTCACTGTAGCAGTTTGCATACTACCATATATTTACGTGATGCCTACAAAGCATCCACTGGAGAGTTTAAGAACTTAAATTCACTGCAGAGTTTAAGTATCTTTCAAGTTAAATTCGATTAAAGTGATAATCGTCTGTCAACGCGATTAGTGGAAGGATATATTGTATTGGAATCGAATGCAATGCTTTAAGCCAAATTTATTTGCAAACGGTATATATGTATGTAAATATATATATATATGCATATATATATATTAATATATATATATGTATATTATATATATATATATGTATATATATATATATATATATATATATATATATATATATATATATATATATGTATATATATATATGTATATATATATATTATAATTATATGAATATATATATATATATATATATATATATATATATATATGTGTGTATATATATATATCTCTCTCTCTCTCTCTATATATATATATATGTCTCTATATATATATATATATATATATCTCTATATATATCTATATATATATATATATATATCTATATATATTGATTGATATGTAAGTAGGTTTTAGTTCCATCTGATTGAGTACATTCGTGCTAAGTTCGATTTCAGTATCAAGGCGTTTATTCGTCCATACTTCATGAGAGCGTGCTTTATGTTCCGGGGAAGGCCAAAACAAATTTAAGCGCACTGCATTGCTGGTAAGGCTGTCGCGGTCAAAATCTTGACTGATCGCAATTGATGAATACAATATCAATAACCGTCAAATGGGGGTGTTACGACGCATTTGAAGGATGCCATGTGACAAGCATCTTGATGAAGCAATGCCTCGCAGCAGCAAATCGAGGAAGCAAACTCGACATTGCTGGCAGGAACGTTTCAGTTCTTCCGATCAGTAGTTTAGCGACTACTACAATGATTAATCGTGATATGCATGTGTGCATACCTATATGCGCATATTTATGTGCGCATTTATGTGTGCATGTATGCTTGTGGTTCTATTTGCACGATAATGTAAATCCGACAATAGTTGTATGTACATTCTCATTTTGAAACAAATTTGTCTAAATGCAGATGTCGTTCCTTAATTAAGCGCGTTCAGTACACATCTAATATGTTTACATTATCCAGAAATATAATGGCCTTGTCACTCGCTGTCAGTAATGGATATACAGCAAACAATCTATGGTAATTTACGAACGCCGAATAACTGTCATTCTTATACATCTCAATCGCGGCGCCACCTCATTGTTAATAGTAGCATGAATTCACAATGAGTCCCATCCATTGTCCATTTACTTTCTTAACAATGCCGTTGGCTAAAGAGATACGATTTTTATGCTCCAATCGTAACAAGACTGCAATTGCCTCGCCAATGGAAATCCCTATTGCGCAGTGTACATTGAGGTTTCAGACAGCCCATTGAGCTGTAGCGATCAATCGTCCTTGCAGCGCACCCAAACTCAATTCACCATCAAATAAATAGGTAAATAGCGGTACCTATCAATATTTATCATTTGTCTTCCTCATTATTTTCGCAGATACGAGTTAAATTGAAAGCGCTATGGCTAATACGAGTGAAATAAAGCGTAATTTAAGCAATGTTGCTTTATACATAGAATCTCTGGCTCAAGGGTATCGGTTCTCACTTTTGAATTCAGAAGCAATCACAGCGTTTATTGAACTGCTACTGATTGCTTGCAATAGACAAATGACGCAAAGAAGAAATAGATTGAAGCACTTAATTTGTTGTGACTATGATGATTGGTCTGCTTGGCCTGTCGTCCATAAACACCCCGACAAACATTAAATATATTTGTTGTGCAAGTATAGCATTTAGCGGCAGGGTATACCATGGAGCTGCAGAGTCAGGGCTGTAGCGATAAGATCATATATCAGAGGACACAGGAAGCGTATTTGTCATCCGAACTGTGAAAATTATTTCCTCGAAAAGATGTCGCCTTGCTTCCCGAAGGTGCTGCACGAGTATAGTTAGTAGCCAACAATGCTCGGGCAGATTGCATTCCTCACTGCTGCAGCGCTATTTTCCGGACTTTTTAAAATCACTCGGCTACCAATATTATTTCCGTCATACTATGTCGATATAACAACATACATTTTGAATTACGGTGAACGTCGAATTCAAGTGTAAACGAGTTGTAACTGTATAGATTGAAGTATAAGTTACGATAAACGGATCCTTTTGATATTATACACCGTATTTACTGAAGCGTACTGTAAATGTTGCTTTGTATACTACAGGCCGTTTATCCCATTATTGAATTGACCGTTATAAGGTGCCCACTTTAATTCTGCAATTTTGGCGTTAATTATACATGATTTTACTCGAAAATCTCCATTACTATTAATTGTACTATTAATTTGATCGCCGCGTGGATAGATAATTGGAAAGCATACCTACCGATTACATGTTTAATAATCGGTGGAAGATAATTGAAAAACAAACGCACCGATATTATCTTTTATAATCAGTGAAACCGAATATTGAAATGCAAACCGGTCAGCTGTACCCATAAATTGTTTTTAGACGCAACGACACGAATATTGCCGACAGTATTTCACATTCTATGACATATGTATGATCAGATAAGTTTCGGATGACGGTACTATTTGGTTTTGATCAAATAGCCTCCAACGACAGATATTGATTCATCATAATTTAAGCACCACTTCAATGTCTTTGTTAAATTGTGGTGATAAACAAACCGTTTCAAATTATTTTACTAAAAATCCAAGCAATGTGTCTTGTTCCTTAGCAAATATTGTTGTTGCTCATGCATATTGCACACAATAGCTGATGTTATTTGCGTAGTGTCTTGTAATGGATGACAAAGACGCGATAGTAGTGCTGCCACAGACAAGGTATCGCTGAAAGGCATTGGCTAATGGGCATTGAAATTCATTTCCATTACAAGAAGAGGGTTCGGTTGGTAGGCATTGTAGTCACCCTTACTACAGAAGTACCATTAAGTTTCTTCAGTGTAATGCGAGCACGGGGAAATACCTAAAACCTCTCCTAGTTGAACTTATGCTACCGATGAAACACACATTTACATATATATATATATATATATATATATATATATATATATATATATATATATATATATATATAATATATATATATATATATATATATATATATATATATATACTATATATATATATCTATATATATATATCTATGTGTGTGGTGTGTGTGTGTTGTGTGTGTTTGTGTGTTTGTGTGTTTGTGTGTGTGTGTGTGTGTGTGTGTGTGTGTGAATGTGTGTGTGTGTGTGTGTGTGTGTGTGTGTGTGTTGCGAGTGTAGGCTTATCTCACCTAGTGTCGCTTGACTTGACACGACGATTCTCCAGTAAGCTATGTTAAGTGACACGAGAATGGCAGGACTGAAAGTAAAAGAGTATTTGAAATTATGACGGCTCTATGTCTCTTTTGAGTTATTCATCTGATCACAGCGTCAAATTGGTCTAATCTGCAATACTAACGTAAAATGTAGTATTTGTCGGAAAATATCAAAATGGTGCAGATATCAATGCTTGATTTAAAATGTTAGCAACCACGGAGGTTATGTTTAGAAAGTAACCCCCAATAATATTGTGCCGCATATAGGGTTTAACTTTAATACTGATCCCAATCATCTATTTTACTAATGTTATTTATGTCTGCATCAGTTTGTAAACTGAACACATCTGTCCTTTTTATGCAGATGGATGTTCCAGCGCAAATCCGGAAATGTCAACTTTATTACTCTATTACAAGAACTGAATACGCATAATCCTTTGATCTGTCAGATTGGCGCGTTATGATGTGGCTACGCTTGGTCACTTGATCGCCATGTTATTATATATATATCGCGACACTTAAGGGGCCCACATGGCAGCGGTCAGACAACTGGCAAAATTAACGAGGGCTATATGATGACAGAGAGTATATGCAGCAAACATAAAAATGATATTAACCATGATAGGGCAGTTCCCTTTTTTTCTCTTTAAGCGCCAATGTGACGACCGAAATGACCCACCCGTAATGCAAATCCACGGGTAAGGAGCCTGGTTGGTAATAAAGTAAATCACCATCCATCGTTCTGGGTCATCCTTACCCGTTCGAGGGCCGCATACACCACTAACGTTTGATGGCCGGCAATAAATGGATGTGCAACAATGAATTAACAATACTATTAAATGGTAGTATACTGTTTGAATTGTAGCTTGGCGTCTGAATATGTGCAAATGAAAGAATTATGCACTGTAGCTGTTCGCATCCTACCATCTACAAAGCATCAATTGCAGAGTGAAAGAACGAATACAATTGAAAGTAATATTTGCTATTCAGTGTAGTATCTCTCACGCTAAATTCGATCAAAGTGATTCTCGTCTGTCGACGCGGTGAGGTAAACAAAAACTTGTATTGGAATCGAATGCAATGCTCCAATAATCCAATGGGTCACGGTACATTTACATATATACATATATAGATATATATATATATATATAGATATATATAGAGATATATATATATATATATAGATATATATATATAGAGATAGATATATATATATATAGAGAGATAGATATCTCTCTCTATCTATAGAGAGATCTCTCTATATCTCTATAGATATCTATATATATATATATCTCTCTATATATATATATATATATATATATATATATATATGTATATCTCTGTATATATATATATATACATAAATGCATGTATTTATTTTCATATGTATATATATATATATACATATATATATACTATATATATATATATATATATATATACATAAATGCATGTATTTATTTTCATCTGTATATATATATATATATATATATAATATATATATATATATATATATATATATATATATATATATATATATATATATATATATATATATATATCCATATTGCAGTTGAAATAATAGTATGCTAATCAATATTATGCATTAAATACTGTCGAAATGCTAGTTGATGTCCGCATTGTCACGAAGTGGAATATAGCTGCAAGTAGTTACCCGCACTTCTAGTTATTGCGAAATATAATAAAGTAAGTAAATGCGTAAATGTCACTTTCAAAAAAGAGTCTAATAGAGCGGATGTTTGGGCTATAAAGTATGTACAAACTGGGTGGAGTGATTGTCACAAAACTATCTTTGACGGAAGCGTTTTGTTTGATTCATTGCAATGATTGGCGGGAATTTGGGCGCTTTCATGACGCACCATTGATATTGAAAATTACAAAACAGACAGCAACGAGTCTCAAGAAGCAGTGAAAATATTTAGCACTATAACCGCTTTTGTACTCATCAGTGAGCAAGGTCACTCAGTGCAAGCAACCGTTATGCAGTTAAAAAAATATCGACCGGCCTCCCACACATAGGTGGTGATGCTATGAAAGACAATTTATGTGGCCAGTTTAAATACTGGCACGAGCTTAAGCAGACTTTCCATTAGCAATGCCTGGCATGATAGCAGATTCTTACGTTGAAGACCAAGAAGTGTCATGATGGTGTATTTTGATCGTTCTAATGCAGCGGCAATCAACAGTTCAGTGGGTACGCGTTTTCTGTTCAGCATACCATGTAGATCTTCCGCCTTATAGTAAAAGTAACTCTGGGATGAAAATTAATTGCTTGGCAAAAAAGGTGTCAAAATACACTAAATGAGTGTGTTTTACAACATGGTTAGCTGTTGTGCGTGTTGATGAAACACCTCTTTTACACGTCATTGTATGTATGCTTGCATTTATGAATTCATTTATTGATTTATTATTGTATACGTGTAAACTTGCGTTAGTTAGTATATTCCTGTACTAATAAGTTGCCGTGATTTGTAGTGTGCCGTAATGTGTTGATTTTGTGTGTGTGATGTGTGTGTCTACATTGTGTAAAGTAGGGGAGGTGTTTGCTTGTATATGCGTTTGGTGCAATTACGAACCTTGCCGATGTCTATAAGTTCTACTATTATCAACTGAAGAGAATG
This sequence comes from Urechis unicinctus, assembly GCA_034190875.2. Classification (NCBI taxonomy): domain Eukaryota; kingdom Metazoa; phylum Annelida; class Polychaeta; order Xenopneusta; family Urechidae; genus Urechis; species Urechis unicinctus. The sequence goes on from CM067356.1 coordinate 73,279,666, forward strand.
AGCCATGCACATTATTATGTTTCGTAGCTTTGGCATCGTGTTTGAGGGGGGCATCAACTTCAGCTTGGGTAGGTGTTGCGTTTCAGCCGAAAAATTACCCCTGACAATTGATGCAAGCTTGATAAAACTACCAGACTCTGAATGTATCCTTCCCGATCTCGTTTGGACTAATCAGATGCGTGAGACCCTTTTGATTTGACGGAGGAAATGATGTGCACCTTGTTAATAGAATAGATGCATATATAGAGCACATTTAGTGATACTTTTAAAAGGTAGTGTAATTATGTTCTCAGGTGTCTTTTAAAAATTATTTTCTGGATTATATGGCTCAGATAACTCGCCGGATGCAGGTTTTTGTGGTATATCCATTGGACAAACGAGCAAGAATGACAACAATAAGAGCGTGTGATATGATGCAGTCGAGTTTATATATTATATATATATATATATATATATATATATATATATATATATATATATATATATATATATATATATATATATATATATTATATATACAATATATATGTGCGTATATATATAAATATATATATATATTTATATATATATATACATATTATATATATATATATATATATATATATATATATATATATATATATATATATCTATATATATATATATCTATATATATATATATATATATATATATATAGTTAATTGCTGTTGATCATTTATATAAGCTGCATCATCAAATATAATTACCAGAAATATATCGTATTGTGTATTGATGTGCATATAATATCATCAATTCGCTCGAAGTGCATGCTGGTTGCAGCTTACGCAGAATCAAAGAACTCGTGCCACGTGCCTCCAACATGCATCCGTGTGCGACCATCAGAGAGTATAAGCATATGTAAGCTTGGAAAACCAACGCTGTTTTCCGCAATTTAGGAAGGACGTTTGCCTTATCATATAACCGGTACCTAGTAAACGTCATTAATATTTATATATTGTATACGTATGTTGTCAGTGGTCAGATATGTCGCTGAGAAAGCATGGTGAAGAAAATGGCCACCACGGCATTCAGATATATGATGTCAGATGTCGACCAACAAATCGAGTCATCTGATTTGACATTTTACACATTTTGCTTTGCATGAATAGATTGTACCTAGTTGAGGTGCGCTCTGCATATTTGAGTGCAAAATTAATGAGTAGGACCAGAGAGTATCTGGTGTCCATACTGTTTTAGGCGATTACATTATCTCGCTAGCACATGTGAGTAGGGTAAGCTCATGGCGGACAACATGACCACCATTCATTCGGGGAACATTTGCTGTCACATTCCCTTCATCCCTTCAATCAAGTAGTCGAGTAAGCATCGAAAAATCTCCGGTAGTCTTTGCCATCCATTAGGTGATCTTGTCAGACATTGCTAGCAAATTGCATTTTCCATCAATGTTTATTGCACTGTCATGAGTAGAATTCCCAATGTGCACAATCTATGCTCCTCGGTAGCGTTCTCTCAAGAGTGGTTAATTTGGTGTAGTTGACCGTTTAATTGAATGTGTATTTGAAAACCGACATAAAATATAAGATATGTATATGCCATCACAACTGAACGTTTGTTGAATGGATATGCGTTGCCGCAGGGATATGACCCATGATGCCACGGTCCGAATTAAAGATCCGTGCTGGAAGAGCTGATGCTGGTTTATAAAACTAGATGATATCACTGGTACGATTACAAAGAACCCACGTCCACTGATGAACTTGTGGAGCACCGTAACGACCGAAATTCGCATCGCTGAAAGAGTTCAAATTGTCACGGCCGTAAAGTGAACACTATGAAAGGCGTTATAACAGTGACGAGCAAGATTGAACGATAGGGCTGCAGCGGGCGGGGCCGAGGCCTGCAGTGTGTATTCGCTAGCATTTTATCATTTTACGTTGTAGGCTATAGGTTGATACGGTCGTCGTGAGTACCGCATACATGTGGATTGCAAGCAAACTTCGGATTCTGTTTGTGTTAATATAATATTAAGTTAATAAATTCGAAATTGATACAGAAATAGAACGAAATTACAAATAACTCTGAAGATGTTCTCCTCACCCTAATTACAATGCATTTTCTTTTAATAGTAAATTGATTGAAAAAATTTACCGGGTAATCTATTGACTACAGGGCAACTGAGACTAGAAACGAACAACCCTAACACAGGATTCCATTCGCAAAATGACGTGTACTCTTAGTTTTGCACAATTCCTTATCTCATCTTATAATGCTATTAGGTCACTCTTTGTCGCTTGAGAACTATGATAAACAGACATAAAACATTATGATCTTTAATGATTGCTGGTTGAGCAAAATACGGTTAGCATCCAAGACAAACAATTACAGCATAGTGGCTTAAGAGTCTACATGCGACTAGTGATCTTATATATAGACAGCGTAATCTCTTTTAACATTTAAGCAGGTATATGTGGTTGTTCGGTCACACGGGGTATCTGTCATAGCCTGGACAGTGACCCACTTTTAAGAACAGGGCTAAACTCAAGATGCATGGAGCCAGCATTGAACGATTGATGGCTAAGTACCCTAGATATTATGATGCTTTTGTCGTATCGTGATCGGTGCCGTGGAGAGAAGCACACGATACGCACGTACGTGATGATGAAGACTCCAAATGTAGGTGTAGGGTTTATATGAACTTTCAGATAAATGTGTTGAGCTCGGAGGCCAGGAGGGAAATGTTTATGAAACGTTAAGTGCTCCCCTCAACGGCTAAGGCACGCTATACCAATTCTCATGGGACGTGCAATAGCCAGGTCAGTTAGGGCTGGGGCCTTCGGGCGTTGCTTGGGCAGCATGCCCATGTGGCTCTGGAATATTGGGAATGTATGAGGAGAGGGGGGAAGTGGCAGGTGAATGCAACGAGTAAATTGTCACATCAAACTATCGATGTTGTGGTGGAGAAAAGTCAAAGTTTGGTGTAATTTATACATACATTTTTGGCATCGTATTTTTGATCATGTTGCTCAGGCATATGTTTGCATACCAATTAGACTGCCTACCTCAGCCGTTCAGTTTTTGTCTGACAAGGTTGAAACATTTATCTATCTCTCAGTACGCTCTACTAATGCCGGAAGGCATGGAATGAATGCTTAATTTAAATGCGCTTCACCCGCAACGTCAGGTTCATAACAGAGCTTCTGCTATTGTCCGGGGCAAACCTCGTAGCAGGTGTGCACCAGATGTAGTCTCTTTTATCAACAAAAGAGCAGCAAAAGACTAAAAGCTTATTTCACAGTTGTTATCGAGATAACAGGGTTGTTCATCCAAAGTTCATTGAATACGCAGCTTGTCGTTGGATGGAGCAAGATCATACCCTTACTTTTATTTTCCTTTAGAGCTGCGCCACATTTGCTGCTAAATGTACCCCCTGCATGTGTGGTTATATTAACCCTATTGATTTTATATCTTAACACGTGAGCCATGTCTATCGTCTTTGTGTCTAAACCATATGTTACTTCTCAGAAGAAATAATCCTGATTTATATAATACTCTTTTCATCGTGGCTCTTATCGTCGCCTAAGCAGCTAATAACAAGAATCTGTGAGTTGACTCTAAATTACTTTGGTCGCCTTTATAGTCACAGCTGGGTAAGATATAAGGGGTATGCTTCTTTTAAACATGGCAGCGCGAATAGTTTCCTTCTCTTTTCGTGCTGTAACCAAGGCTAATTCATATTCTGTCATAGAACTGTAAGAAGGGTACGATCATGTGTTTGATTCACAGGCATGTTCCTTCTTATGAAGTTTTCGCCAGTTGTGTATAGAAAAACTCAACATCTGTCACCATTACCAATTAAGCTTACTAGTTGACGAAAACTCTGGCAGCCACACTATTATAAACGAAATATTTGAAGGCGTTAGGCGATAAGGTTATGTGACGATGATTTACAGAGTTACTGATATTGATATGAAATATATCGGACATTGGGGATTATATCAAGGCCGATGCTCCTCATATCATTGTTGTAATAAATATTGGTTCGGCATGTATCCAAGCAAATGTACACACTTCTGCACATCTCTATTGCATGTATCAATGCCGTTAACTTGGCGGGGTCAATAACCTCTTTTTTAAGGGCTCTGAATTAACCGTTTGTTTTCGAAAGCATTGTTTGCGTCAAACTTAACAACAACAAAAGTTTTTATTGTTGTGAAAAGTGTAATTTTCTAGTTAACATTGGGAATCAAAATACTCTCAAAACGCTGGTTGATGCCCGTTTTGTCTGTTCAGCATAAAAAGTAGATGTTTCACCTTTTGGGTAAAGTAACTCACTGATGAAAAATAATGATTTTACAAAAAACAGGTATTAAATTACACTTTACCTTAGTTATATATTGTACAGTTATTCAGTCTGTTCAGTTGCGCCTGTGTAGGCTGCGTACTTAACAAGAGGATGAGAAGGGGTGCTGGTGAGCATGTTGATAAATCACCTAACGAGTTGATACTGTGGCGAATATGCACGAGGAATAATGCGTTGATTACTCAACTCTCCTAAAAGATCACGGCCATCCCAACCCCAAGCCATAGGTGAAATAATGTTCAATCTCTTACTACTCCATTATTATGATTATTTGCCGTACGTATAGCCTGCATTTAATGATGAAATGTCAAGGGATGCAGTCACATGGGTTAGACAATTAGTGATAACAAATTGTCTGGCTTCCTATTGAGAAATGACGTTTTGACGCGTTGCTTCGGTGCTCCTGAAGGTCATCTTTTTTGGTAAATGTGTTATTTGTTTCAAACTTGCGAAATGCTTAATGTACTTTTGCAGGTCCAGGTTAAATGACATCGGGAGGCTATTTATATCCGAATGTTACACAACAGTAATTATTCGATCAGATGTATATCGAGGAGCTAGAATCCGTCAAAGCAACACCTGGCCATTGACACATCACAGATTAACACGATCTCATTTGGATTTATTACAAATGCCTG